>VKOC01002564.1:0-16410 GCA_009364415.1 Spea multiplicata | reverse complement strand
AGTGTCCCTGCACCGCGCGGGATACCGTTATTCTATATGGAAAGATCCTCTTACAATTTGGGATTTACAATCCATGCGCTGTGTAAACCAGAGCCTGGTTTTTAAGGCTCTGATGGGTATATAGCGGATATCATACAGAATTTCTCCGGAATTACAACCTAGTTCTTATGGAAGAAATTTATAACAAATTCTTTTATGCGCAACACCCTGTTTACATTTCCCGCTGCAATGTTACATTGCCTGCCCACCTTTAAAGGGGATAAAAGAAAGAATTACTCCCAAACACTTAAGATGTGCATTTAACCTTTCCACAATCACACACCCATTTGAAGATTTTACATTACAAGTTGCTTAAAAGTTGAGCTAAAACCTGCTTGCCCCATCCCAAACTGCACCTAGTTCAAGTGGGGTTTCAATAATGGGTAGTAAGTACCTGGAATAGACTTCCGATGGAAGAGGTAGGTGCAAAGTACTGGAATTCAAAAAATCTTTTGTTGCAGGATAAAGCTATTTTAAACAATTTAGGGTAAAAGGTGACCCAAAATGGGCAGAATAGATGGGACATTTTGTTTTCTTATCTCCGCCATCTATGCATCCTGATACGTGCACGCGTGTTTATGGCAAGCACATGCAAGGTGTCACCCTGCTGTATGTGGCATGTATAAACTCACAGAAGGGTGGTAGTATTTATTTCCCGATTCTGCATATTGGTGGGTAACGTGCTGATGTATAGTTATAAAAAGCCAACACTGGCAAGTTTCTCCTGCCAGAAATATATAATGTATAATTCAATGGGTGAGAGGACTGAAGAAATGTCACTATACATTATACAGGGCTGGCTCACTGTGATTGGTTCTTTATAATATACAGTAAAGTCAAGGAGCTGAAACTCTCCTGCAAACTCTCCCTTTAGTGAATAGATCCCACAGTTATTTCGGAATCAACTCCACACCGTCAGCTTGCCTTTCAGTCATTTACAAAGTAGCCGTAACTGGTATTTTGTATCTCATTGAGGAAGTGTCTGGACATTGTTTAGATAACTGACACATACTGCCTGTTTCTGCCGGCACCATTTGTCCTATGAGTTTATTTGTCTTTCTCTGTTATAAAGTGCATTTTAATATCAGGAGTGAAGTGTCAGCAGTGCCAAAGATACCAGGAAGCCACCCCGACCCGGCTGCCATATGTCCTACACCAACCACCAGCCACCCAGTGTATCGCTGTGTGACAGATAAAGAAGCGGGCGCTTTAACATGCAACTTTGCATTCTGGGTGATGTAGTCCTAAGCACCCTCTGTTCCTATTGGTTAAACAGAGGCGCAAAACTACAGCCCCCGGCGTCCTTCAGCGACTCCACCGTCCTGGCAGGTTTGCTGCTTACGTGTCGGCGGAGCCCGGGATGGGCAGGAAGAGATGCGACCGGTACCGACAAGATGTGGCTCAGACCGGAGGAGGTTCTGCTAAAGAATGCGTTGAAGCTGTGGGTGACGGAGCAGTCCAATCCATACTTTGTGCTGCAGAGAAGGAGGGGGTATGGAGAAGAGGGAGGGGGTCTGACAGGTAACCACCCCCGCTGGGATATTATTCTTTATTATTCTTGCTGCATATGTGGAATGTGGAATAGTCAGTTCATAGCTTCACTATATTATTACAGCAGCCTAATTAACGGGAAGGCTAATGAGACTACATTATCTATATTAAATGTGTACAGTTATTTGAATTACTTTGTTTATTGCGTATTTATATGTTAGATATTTCTGCCTGTATATTATTATATATATATATATAGTATATATAAAATCATGTGAATTATAATATCTACATGCATTTTTCAAGAATACTTTCAATGCTCACCCCATGACTCCTATATATATATATATTAGATTTTTTTCAGATGATGCTCTTGTATTATTAGTCATGTTTTTTAGCACCATTCATAATGCTCTATGACTATGGAACTAATGTAATAAAAATCACATAAATTGCTACTTTCAGGAGTTCTCAGACAACTAAGATTTATATATATAGGCTATGCAAGTGCAAGGAGGCAAATGGAGGCAGCAGGAATATGTGGATGGTTGCTATGGTGACTGCATCACTTTGCACCAGGATTGCTTCTTAACACGTATCCAACATTGAACTTTGCATAGATTGAGAACTAGAGCGTCGGTGGCTCTGCTGTAACGTTAGGAAGTTTTACCTTACTTAGAGGGCAGTCAATAAATGGAATAGTCTCCAAGCATAAGTGGTAGAGGGTAATACAGTAAGGGAATTTAAACATAAATGGGGCAGACATAAAGCAATCCTGAATATAAGACCAAGGACTGATTAAGGTTTAAGTTTTTATATCAGGAAAAATGGGCAGACTAGCTGGGCCGAATGGTTCTTATCTGCTCTAATTGTGTTCCGGTGTTCTCTGTTCTTGCTTTCTGACACATTACATAGGATGTAACCTAAAGGTTTAGTAAATGGTTTCTAAATGTTTCACTTGGCACACCGATTGCGTATGTTGTTACTGCAGATAGCGGAGGCGTTTCTTATTTGGAACACAGACTGCTAGTGTTGTGTCTTTATAGCAGCGGTAGCATCAGGCACTCAGTATGGCTTGGCAGGCAAGTACATGCCAGCTGCGTGTTCTTCTTGGTTTTTCTAGTGAGCTTAAGCACAGATAGATAGAAAGCAGTCCACTTGGGGAAAGACATGGGAACAGGACACGTTTTAACCCTCGCTGACTTATTGCATACTGTGTATTACGCATAATGGCAGGGGGATAATAACGCTGTAGTGCCGTTAGACAAGGCTTTGTCTTGTTCCGACAGTTAATAATGCTAACTTACTTTGTTTTATTTCTAGTGAAAACACCAACATTTAATATATACTGCGTATATTACAACATAGCTTTTTCTGCTATAAAAATATATGTATATGGGGGCCAGTGCTGCTGGACTCTCATGTTATATACAGAACCTACATTTCCCCTTATCATCTTAACCTAAATAGTAGTTTAGACCATTAAAAGTAAATAATGCTGTTTTGCAATTTAGAAAGTGTCTTTTCCTTTTGTTATGGCCTGCCTCCTCCTCTGTGCCGCGGTCCTTTCTGCGGGGTATAAGGATATGACGTCATATTTCGGTGCTCCACTTTTAAAGGAAGCGTAGCCTGGAAAGAAACTATGGAGGACTGTGCCAAATTGTAATGGGCCAGTTGGGGAGATCAGTGGTGTAGTTGTTAACCCCTTAACGACAATTGACATGCCAGGCACGTCATAGGTTACATGAGCTTAGAAAGCGATCGATGATCGCTTTCTTTGCTCAGACCCTCCTGAGACCCCAGAGCTCTCCTGCAGGCTGATTACAGGTACAGCAATCAGCAAAAATGTATCAAACTCAAAAAATATTCAACATTCATAAAAATGTCATAAAATGTAAAAGTAATAGTCTCAAGTGATGTCACCATGACGTCATAAGGGGAACCATCCAGTTCCAAGAAAATGTAAAAACAAAAATAGGTGCCCAAACACCTCATACCCCTCATATCAGAAATATACATTAAAAAAAGAAACCCTTTCTTGCCTTCAAAGTACAAAAATAATAAAAACTGGAGTGTAAGTGGGCATTTTACTCCCTTATGCTCCCCTTAAAATATGCTACATGTAGTTATTGTTCTATAACTTGCAAAAAAAACATACAAAATGGATATTTCTATACTCAGGACAATATTAGAATTTATTAAGCAATTTTTTTCATTGGTTTTTGTAGGTGAGTAAAGAATGTTCAGATAAAAGCCAGAAATGTTTTCCCCTTCCCCCCCCCCCCCTTTTTGTAATACATTATATGATACGATCAAAATAATGGTATCTATAATAATGGTACCTTCTTGTCCTGAGAAAAAAACATATATATTTGAGTGGGTACCGTAAATGAGAATTAAATGAAAATGACAGCAGAACGCCATTGTCACGGGTGATCAGGCACCCTGTTATACGGCAGAGGGGTCGCTTTAATAACTGCAGCTAGGTAAGTGTATACATCGCTGTTTAGTTAACAGGCTGTACATACGTTTTTCTTTTAATTTATTTAATGAAGATTCTGGTAGCAGTGAAATCAGTTTAGGAAACCGGGATATCCTCCCACACAGGCTAGAAACATAAGATTAGTGCATTCTCGTGAATTATTTAACACTCTGCGGTTATATGAGACTAAAGTGAAGCCTCTGTAGGTTTGCTGTGCGTGGGATGGAAGAACTTTGTGAATGATGACACCAATAGAGTTATATCAGCGGATTAATAATCTTACATTCAGTGGCTGCTCAGCTTCTTTCTTATATTTATCCATGAATTTCCTTTGCCCTATTTCCCAAAAAAGCTTCTCTATGGACATCGCATTTCCATTGCAGGGTACACTGTTTGCATCAATAATACCAAAAACACGAGATGAGCGCAGTGCTGGATTTCAATTTTCCAGGGGTACAAACACACCATGTTTTTGCTAAGACCGGTGCCCTGGGAAATCCAGTGGCAGATGAATGCTAAAAACATTACAGAGTTAGGCCCCACAAGTGATTAAACATAGAGTTTGAGGACTGTAAAGGTCCAAACCTTAATCACTCCTTGGTCTGGACTTCATGGAAGTCATGTTGTTAACCGAGAATCGCTTTTATAGGGGAACTGTTACACTCATTGGGAAGTAGCATTTTTTAGGTAGTCCCTTCTTCTCACCCCACCATTACAATGGCTGGATGAACCAGTCAACAACAAGAAGCACCTCAATAGAGAGGAATAATCATGCAGATTACACTATATGACCAAATGTATGTAGACACTCTTCCTAATTAATGAGTTTATTTTCAGTCACACCCATTGCTAACTGGTGTATAAAACCAAGCAGATAGACAGCCATCTCCACAGACACCAACTTCCATGACTCCAACTTCGTGGCACCTGCTTAAAGGAGACCCTTTCCTGTTCCAGTATGACTGTGACATGGTTCGATGAGTCTTGCTAGGAGCCTGAGCGGCCGCACAGAGCCCTGATTTTAACTTCACTGGGATGACTTGCAATGCCAATTGCGAGCCAGGCCTTCTCGTCCAACATCAGCGCCTGACCTCACAATGCTCTACTGGATCAATGGGCCTACAAAAATGCCTACAGGAACTCTCCAAAATCATCTCGGAAGAGCGAAGACTTTTACAGCGGCAGAGAGAGAGCCAACTCCATGTTAATACCCATGGTTTTGGAATGGGCTGACCAATAAGCTCATATAGGTGTGATGATCAGGTGTCCACATACTTTTGGTCATACAGAGTATCTTTTCCCATGGGATTTTAATAAAATATTTTTAATATGCAAATGCCATCGTATGCGTTCATGTAACATTCAGGTGTAAGTGGCAGATCTGCTTTAGGGCTGAATTGAATAGAATATTTGGGTGGTTTTCTTTTAAGACATCAGAGAAGGGTCACTGAAATGTGGATATTTTCTTTGCTTTGATTCCTTCATTCTTGTAGACAGAAATATGAGCGAGCGGCTTTGTTTCCAAATTGTTTGACTGGCTGGTTGTAAGAACTGTCTTCTCTCCGCAGTATCACGGGCTTTATGTTCGCAGTTTCAGCGGTATGAGCTGACAGACGGGGGGATGATTGATGTAGCATCCAATTTATCTCCTTTGTTGATCCAACCAAAACACAAATGTTTGTAACCTGCTTTATCAATCAGCCTTCACTCCATAATATAAGGATATATAAGCAGCGGATAATTTAATTACATATGTTCATTTAAAAGGAGGCATCCAAGAACAAATTGTTACAATGTTTTTGGGGAAAGGATCATTTTATGCATTGCGCAGATGCTGCTTGTGGTACAATAGAAATTAATAGAGTCACCTCCAGTGGTTTATATTTCTTTTGAATCAGCAGGTCAACTTAATCTTGAATGTTATGTTTGTCCTCTTGACAGGTCTTCTTGTAGGGACCCTTGACGCGGTTTTAGATTCCACTGCCAAGGTAGCGCCTTTCCGTATTCTCCATCAAACCCCAGATTCACAGGTTTACTGGTCTATAGCATGTGGTGAGTACCAAATAATCATAATATTATAGTCTTAACATGTAAGCAAAAAACTTTTAGTGGGACGGTATAATCAAAATAAGATATACAGTCATATACACTTTCAAAACTTGTTCAGACACAGTTCCTGGTGAGCAGGAGCATTAAAATAAAATTGTCTAAAATTGTTAATGCATACCTCCGTGGAATCCCGATATTGTTAGGACAGTCCGATTTTCAGACATTTTGTAACAATTATAAGGACTTGTATGTTTATGTGACAATATCACTTACACTGTGAAGATGTTTTCACCAAAACATTTGAAACATATGTTCTTTAATTTTGAGATAACCATACATCCAATGGAACATTGGGCTGTTGCTATGGTGATAAGATAATCTTTCATACAGAAAAGAGTGTGATGGTATTACCTTAGGCTGACTTCCCCAATATCCTTATTATATCTCATAGTGCCTTTAGTATTTTGAGCTTTCCCTGTCATTCTCCCCCAAAAGGATGTGGAAGATATTTACCTTATTTGAAATAATTACTACTACTTATATATACTCACAGAGTCCATTGCATACCATTCCAAATATTCCAAGCCCGGTGCTAGTAACCAGCAGTTTCCATACAAAGCACTTTCAAAAGATGGTCAGCACTCCAGGTCTTTAAATTAACAATTTCACTTTATTCACAGTCAAGTCGACGTTTCAGTCATTGCTGACTTTCATCAGGACATCATGGATCATCAGGACATCAGGATGTCCTGATGAAAGTCAGCAATGACTGAAACGTCAACTTGACTTTGAATAAAGTGAAATTGTTAATTTAAAGAATATATATTATTCTGTCACCCCAGAGACAGTTAAGGATTTGCCACCAACACACTGCTCTCGAGCTGCTATGGGATCGAAATTCACATATCTCAAGTGAAAAGGATTATGCCTATAGCTTGGCCAACACCAAGGCAGTTTTAGTTCTGCTACAACATAGTTTCCAAAGTAGATTTCAGCCATGCAGCTTCTCACCCAACAATGTTCCTAGAGACTTGAAGCCAGTTTAGTGGTATTTTGTATATACTAAGTATGTGCTTACTTCTAATCAGTTACAAGAGGGTAAGTGGGGCTGAGCACTGACGTTGGGCAATTTAACCTGGCTCCCGTCGGTTATGGTCAGGCTCAGTGTAGGCCAGCCAAGTTCTTCCAGGCTGATCTCGACAAACCTGTTTTCTGTGTGTTCCTTGCTTTGTGTGTGAGTGCATTGTTATGCAGAAAAAGGAAAGGCCTCATACATTTAGTACATGGACTTTACGTATTGCTCCAAGCCTCAAGCAGTAAGTCAATACCCAACCTCATGCTGACGAGATCAATTAAGGAGGAAACCGCTGTCCATGAGGAGTTATCTGCCTTCTGCACCCAGACTTTGTTTCAAGGTTTTCTAGTTTCTATTTTCTATTTTCTCCAGATGTTGCTTCCAGAGGCATTTTTGAGCTTGATAGGGAATTAGCCTCCGGGGGACAGACATATGCTCTTTACCACTCGGAGGTTCCTTTTCTGTGAGTTTGTGTGGCCTACCACTTTGACTGTCCGGGGCAACTCTAGCAGGGCTCAGATTTTGACAACTCGTTTGTTATAAAGGTGACATCCTGAGGATACCAAGTTTAAAGTCACTGAGCTCTCTAGTGTGGGTCTTTGTTCTGCCGGTATTTTGATGGGGAGTTGGGCTCTGTGATTTTGTAAAGCTGTCCATGGTCGGGATGGCTGAAATAGCTGAATACACTAAATAGGAACACGAGTACTAACTCTTATTGCTTAGACTAAAAGATTAAGCCTGATTATTAGACATTTTATATTGTGTATTTTTGGAATTTCTGGAATCCATATACAAAAACATTTCTCAGAGGGATACTGTATATGATCAGTTGGTAACATAAGGTGCCACATCGTGCGGGGAACAAAGTATAAAATATAAAGTAAACTATTCTTGCTTGAAAGAAAAAAAATGTACTACTCTTTTCTCTAATAATTTGATGATTTCAGTCACATTTTTAGCCACAAAACATTTCCAATGCCGTTATTTTTGTCTTCTCTACCTCTACTAAAGGTTTATTATAGTTAAATAATATAAACGTCTGAAACCTTTGCTCTCCTTTTCTTATCAAATTCCACCCACACCCAAAACGGATCATGTTTTTGCAAAGGACTACGACAGGACCATTTTTCACGTAGCCATGGAGATTATGGAGATGTGTTAGGAAGTGATTATTCCGCCATTACATTTTCTTTCTATGCTGTTTTTTTTTAAATCACAAAAAAACATTCTCCGCAGTCCATTGAAAATGAAAATAATCGGCACTCCGGCAATCAGACTTATTAGTATTTATTTTCCAAAAACAGATTGATGACTGGACGAGTAGATCCCACAAGGCCAAGTCATTTACTATGCTACGTTTTATTATTATTTTCCCTAGAAAAATAATGTGACCATTAGAGTCATAATGTCTTTATTTTATTTAGGAGGCAACAAAGAAGAGATTTTAAAACACTGGCACTGGTTGGAGCTCAATGTTATGAAGACCTTGTCAGTGTTTGACTCAAGTGATGACATAACCAGTTTTGTACAAGGAAAAATCAGAGTAAGTGTATTTAACTTTCAGGAGTTCATACGACGGGGCTTTATAGCAATTCAGTCCAATTCAGGACAGTTATTACAGAATCAGATTTCAATAATAAATAACCACACTTTTGGGATAAACAGTTTTAGGAAAATTTGGGGGAGATGGGGTTAAATATTCCTATAATGTTTTCGCAGTATCATAATGATTAAAATTGGCAGAGTATACGGGCAATATTGTTTATCTGCCATAAGACTTTTTGTTTCTATTTTATTTTCTTATTGCATGGGGTTGTCTGAATATCTGAATAGCTTCTTTCTTTTCAATACTAAGACACTTGTGTTGAGTTTTCTGGCTTAATACCTGCCCTTTTTCCTTGTTTTGCGTGTAGTGGTTTGGGGGAAATAACCCAAGAACACTGCATTGTCATAGTATTGGGTAAGCTTGATCAACAAGCTGACTAAGATACCGTAATAATAGTACTTCTTTACTTTCTCATTTTCTTTTAGGGTCTCATTGCAGAGGAGGGAAAGGGTTCTTTCATAAAAGAAGAGGATCCAGATAAGTTTAGAGAGGCTCTTATGAAATTTGAAAAATGCTTTGGATTGCCAGATCAGGAGAAATTAGTGACTTACTACTCATGCAGTTACTGGAGAGGAAGAGTACCGTGCCAGGGCTGGCTGTATCTCAGTACCAACTTTCTCAGTTTCTACTCCTTTTTGCTGGGCTCTGAGAGTAAGTATTTTGCGCCGGCCGTTGTGAATTAGAGCTGGAGAAAAGGGATCCTAACCCAATATGACATTGGGGATGTAGAGTATACTGATTTGCGTGCCCAGGTGCCCTGTGCTGGATTGTTTTTGGGTCTCATTCCAGCGGTTGCATCTTTTCCTGTTGTATACTCTCCATTGCATGGTCTGGAGTGCAGCACGTACCACTATTCATCTGTATCATGGCTCCACATAATCTGGCCCTTCAGCCAGTACATTCATGGTATGTCTGGAGAGCCATGGGGTAGATTTCGATGACCCAGATCTCTTTGCCTTGCATGCATACAGGAGAAGGTGTACAGTTTTGCCAAACCATCAAGGCCCTCTTGACTCCTGCTTTTAGTTTATTGGTGCAGTATTTACACAGTATGCTCCGTTAAGTTCCTTGTGTGTCTCGAGTTAGTGTTATTTCAGATTTATTTAAAAAAAAGAAAAAATAAGGACAGGAATCGTAAAGAATAAATCAAAGATTTCAAACCTAAAAGTGTTTTGTTTTCTTGCTATGTTCCCAGTGAAACTGATCATCTCATGGGACGAACTCTCCAAACTCGAGAAGACTGCCACCGTCTTGCTCACGGAGAGTATACACGTGTGTTCAGGCGGAGAGGATCATTATTTTTCAATGTTCTTGCACATCAATGAAACGTTCCTGCTGATGGAGCAGCTGGCGAGTTACGCTGTAAGGAGACTGTTTGACAAGGAGACATTCAAAACAGACCCGGTGCTGAATGATCCCTTTCAGATTACCAAACGGTACGTCGATAGGTCGTTTTCAGCCTCTTCTATCCAAAACTGGACTAGATATTTTGGGTAACATATCTAAAACATGTTCTGTAGAGAAGGGTGGTCAGTATCTTGGATTGCCACCACACACGCCTTTTAGATCAAATATCTGTATGAAATCATCTTTAAGACTGTTCTGGAATATTGTTTGTGACTATAAGAGTTTTTTGGATATCACTGTTCCGATATTAGGACATGTTGTTATTATTCTTTATTGTCTTATATAGCGTCACCATATTCTGCAGCGCCGTGCAATGGGTAAGCAGGGCTTAAAAAGTAGTACATCACATAACAATTTGACTTAGAGAAACAAGTCAAGCTTGGTTACAATCTCGAGGTTAGACAAAAATGAAATCAAGATACATTTTACTGCACTTTGAAATGGCGGTTTATAATATTAACAGATGAGTATGCTGAGGATTTCCAAATAAGATGATCTTTGATGCATGTTTAAGTAACATGCTTGCTGTAATCCATCAACAATATTTTATAGATGCAGCAAAATGTCAGCTCCCGTGTATACCAATGGGAAATAGCTGCCAGCGCTGGTTGTTAATCTGTGAAAATAAGGATTAGGGATGGACTATTATCTGATCTGTCATGTCGATCCATCACAAAGACGCTGGAAATGCTCTCTGGGTCTGTTGAACTCCCGGTGCCCCAGATCGGTTCTTTCGGGGCTGTTGTTAAATTCAGGCACTCCATGGAAGTGTTCCAGGTGTAATCATTGAACCAGAAGCTACGTTACAAGCAGATTACGGGCAGCGAGTGAGCAGCGTGACATTTCATCCTCATTGTGAAAGGTCTGCGCAGGTGATTTCGTGAAGCTGCATTGTTCTGTAACCCATATATTTTAAATGTGCTCTTGGCAGCTACACGTCTTTTTGTGAATTTGATACCAGTGTTTTACTGGTTTCTGCATTAGTTTAACCCTAGAGGAAAGGAGCCTAGACATTTCTACTTCTGAATTAAATATAAATACCTTTCTGGGAAAAATACCTGCCATGATTGTTGTTAGGGTGATCATTGGATGGGACATTTGTCGTATTTTGCTGGTAAAATACCAGCTGGGTGGCAAAAGGCAAACTTCCATATTATTAAAAGTGTCATTTCAGGACAGCAGACTGTACGGCTGTGATGGGGCCATTAATTTTAGGTTTTGGTAAAAAGGTGATACCTTTGGTTGAGCCAGCGTAGAAAAGAGATAATATGTCAGTGAAACCTCCGGGACTTTAGAATCTCTTCTTCAGGAGAAATCTTTTTCTGTGTTGTTTCAATGAAAGCTATCACCTTCAACCAGACCTTCCATCTTCATCTGTACCAATGTAGTTGTATCCATTTTGGTTTTACCAAAGACATTTGGCGGCAGTTTTATTTTATATTGCGGCCGATATTTTTAACTATCTAATTCAGCATCAGCCATGGCCCCCTATGCACATTAGCCATGATGGGCGGTGAAACTTGTTGACAGTGAAAGGTTTAGCGATTTTAGAATAAACCTTTTTTCTGGATTGCCGTTTTTGCTGTGGGATCGACCTGTTGTCTGAAGCATTGCTTTTTCCTTTTGGGATGTGTTCATCGTTCGCTATGTATACAGTGTTCTTGTCTGTGTCAGATTTGATTCCAAGGGCCAATACGGAACGCCAGTAAATTAAATTGTCCTGCTGTCCACTAGAGGCCTGGAGGGCCGAGCCCACAGCGAGCACTTCACCACCTACTTCCGACTGCCGAGGGAAGAGACTCTGAAAGAAGTTCATGAGTGCTTCCTCTGGATACCGTTCAGTCACCTCAATACCTTGGGGAAGATGTGCGTTTCCGAAAACTACATTTGCTTTGCGAGCCACGATGGCAGTTTATGTAGTACAGTCATTCCTCTAAGAGAGGTAAGGCGTAGTTGTATAGATAATTTTGCTTAAATCTATTTACTATGTAATAACCAGTATACTGTCCACGTGCACGTACATAAACAAATGTACCTTGATTTAATTTAATCTTTGGTGGCCAATGAATTGCCAAAGTGACAGAAATTATGTTTACAGCTTTCTACCACCATAAAACATTGGATGAATATTTCATCTTTCCCAAATCATATATTATACACCGATCAGCCATACCTTATGAACACCTGCCTAATATTGTTTAGGTCCCCCTTTGCCACCAAAACAGCCCTGACCTGTAGAAGTATGAACTCTACTAGACCTCTGAAGGTGTGTTGTGGTATCTGGCACCAAGATATTAGCAGATCAAGTCCTGTAAGTAGCGAGGTGCGGCCTCCATGGATGGATTCGGGTGCCATGTGTTCTCCAGGTAAGGGCGCACCCGGCAATCCATGTGATGTAAGCGAAAACGTGATCCATCAGACCAGACCACCACCTGCCATTGCTCCGTGGTCCAGTTCTTACGCTCATGTGCCTATAAAGGCTGGTGTATGGTTGAAAAAAATGGGAGAAAGCCATTACACCTGAATTTGTAAAGGAAAAATAAATAATAACCATAGAAATATACAACTCCATTTGAGTTAGTAGATAATGGTCTATACTTGTGGTAATATGATTTGGGATACCTATACCTTAAAACTACACATGATTTCCTTTGAAGCCCGTTCCATTCAGAGAAGTCTCTGACTGAGGACTGTGCTGTGCTTTCTTAGATTAAAATCATATTTGATATCAAGGTATAATTCAGCCAAGCATTTGTAGGTCATCATCCAAAACATTGATCTCAACCATAACTGTGCAAGAAGTCCTTTTACTTGTTTATCCAGTAACCACATGGTGAATTCTTTTGATTTTTTTTATGACCTTTCTTTTACGTTTAGTTAGTCCTCACACATTTTAACCTCTCTAGAAGATAACAAATGTCCTCTCTTCAAACAGACGCACTCCTTACCAGGACATCCACTCGACACATCCTCTGCCCCGACTAAACTTTGTCTTTTGTGTTTCATTTTTATTCAAACTGCTAAGTGCAAAACACCCTTTTCTCTAATTCAATTCTTAACCCTACAAAGATGCACCGATGTAGCAATTAAAATATAAATGTGGCTTGCTCTCTTTGATTGCGGTACACAGTATGTTGGGTTTTCCCTTCCACTGGACGCTGTAGAGTTAGGTGGTGGTTGACTGATTCAGTCAAAGTAAAAGTTATTATGTAGAGAGGACATTCTGCTCTGATTTACTTCTCTCATTGTTAAATATAAAATGTTAGTTTACCAATTAGTTATGTATGGTAAACGCTTGTTTCAGTGCATATTAATAAATGTTACTATGTTTACCTAAATTAGCTTCAAAATAATAATGGAGTGAAGGCTCCCCAGCCAATTTGCCCCCCCCATAAAATATTCAAATATTTATTAAAATCTGAGTTTCCCCACATACAGTTCCTCCCGTCACATATACCGCTTATTTGCTTTACCGTTCTAGGTTGTAGGTATCGAAAAATCAGATGCAGTAACCAGGGCTGTTACTATTAGCACCAAGGGGAAGAAAATATTCCGCTTTACCGACGTTCGAGATTTTGAAACTCTAGTGATGCGATTACGAGGGAAATGTGCCGTTACAAGTCCTCAGCATGCCGCTTACTCCGAGGTAATACACATTCTAGGTGATCTTTGTGAATGTTGCTTAATACGAGATTTTAAAATGGAATTTGTATCAGAATTCAACATCACCAAGCCGAAGATGTAAGCGGTACAAGATTTGTATGGAGTGTTCTAGACAGTGAAGAGGATACATAGTTCTACTAAATACACTCAGATGGTCCAAGTACCAAAGATTTTGCAGTGTAACAATAGGGAATACCTATAAGTACCTAATAATAATAATAATGGGTATAATACCTATAGTTTAACATTATGCATATCCCAAGGTTGTTCCACAATGGGCCAGCCCTACCATATGAGCAAAGAAGGCAGATGCTTAAGTAGCTGAGTTCTCTTCAATGAACTGGGTACTGGAGACATGCTTCATCGTGTTTGACTCTCGTTTTCCAGACTGGTTATACCGATAATCCATCTGATTTTCTTGAAGAACACCCAATGGCTGCACAGAAGGGCACCAGCAAAACTGTAAGCACAGAAGCTTTAATGACAGTGTTTCACCCTCAGGATGCGGAAAACCTTGACCCCAAAATGGTAAATAAATAGTTTCTATTTCTTTATTTTATTAACATATAGCATACTAGGCTAGATTTTCAGAGCCTTCCGTTCTTCCTTTTTTTGTCGCTCTTGATGCGGTGATTGACTGATCATTTAATGACCGATCTGAAATCTGTTACAGCTGAAAGAAAAAATGAAGGAGCAGTCCTGGAAGATCCTGTTTACAGAATGTGGGCGCGGAGTTAGCATGTTCCGGACTAAAAGAACGCGGAATTTGGTTGTGAGAGGAATTCCAGAAACGTTAAGAGGGGAGCTTTGGTTACTGTTCTCAGGTAAACCTTATGGCGAGAGTCAATTTCACTTTAATATTTTAATTAGTGTCTAACTGTCTCTGTCATTATAAACACTTAGGATAACAAGTAATTCAGTGCTTATATAATTTGTTTTATCTAAATGAATTCACTACTGGGATATTAGCTACAAACCTGTTAGGGAACAACTATAGCATTGCGTTTATATTATGAGAAAAAAAGGCAATATTCATCACCCTCCAAATTATTCCCGACTCCTACACTTTATGTGCAACATTCTTCCTTATAGTAAGGCCTTCTTCAGAGATTCAGATGTAAACAAGTCTTTCATTTCATAGGGAATTTGTATTTTTAATCCTAAATAACAGGTTTTCAATGCAAATCTGCAGGTGCTGTTAATGATATGGCAGCTAATCCTGGTTACTACACAGAAGTGGTGGAGAAGTCTTTAGGGACGTGCACCTTGGCTACTGATGAGATTGAACGAGATCTACGTAGATCCTTGCCGGAGCACCCTGCCTTCCAGAGCGACACTGGAATCTCCGCGTTAAGGAGAGTGCTGACTGCGTACGCGTACAGGAATCCCAAAATTGGATATTGTCAGGTTAGCTGATCTCACGGCATGTTCTCTCACGTGTGCATGCAGGTACACAGGGGATTCATGAACATTTATAATCCGTGAATAACTGGTTCCCTGCTAGTCTGTTTCTTCCTCCCAAAGGGAAGAAGCCTTTCCCTATACATTCTGCCTTATAACATATATATATATATATATATATATATATATAATATGTGTACTAATTGTAGGTATCTGTTACCTAAGGAAGTACTCTGTCTGCTTTCCTATTGAGTAAAAACATATCTCACTAGGAAGGCTCTGGGTGGATGCAGCATCAGCTGTTGGATGTAAAGGTTCCTAGGGCCCAGTATCAAGAGAACAAGGCTGGCCTTACTTAGGTCACTGTTGGTAAATAGTCTTATATTTGGATTCCTGGTCAGACTTACTGTGGTGTTAGAAAAGAATATACAGCACTCTTGCCCAACATTAGGCAACCATCAGGTAGAATGGCCTATGTTGTGTACAACGTGTACGTGAATAAGTGTCTCTGAAATGTACCGAGGATTATTCACTAAATATTGACTTGTGATCAGTGCTAATGAGATGGAATTCCTATTTCGGAGTGATACATATGCCACTAATGAGCACAGGGCAGATGATCACTTCCAGACGTAAGTAATATGAATTTTCTCATTCTGTTGTTTGCCAGGCAATGAACATTCTGACTTCCGTTTTACTCCTCTATGCCAAAGAAGAGGAAGCATTTTGGCTTCTTGTTGCAGTGTGTGAAAGAATGCTTCCAGATTACTTTAATCGTAGAATCATAGGTATTTCCCATTGTTTTATTATTATTATTTTTGCATGGTTACCTTATATATTTATCCTAGAAGTTTGTGTAACAACCCATGCAGTTGAGGTTTGAGGAATCGGTGTGAAAAGGTAGTCTGCAAGTTTCTTCCGTGTTCAGCAGTCCACAGCAATATCGCTTTTACAGTAGCCACCAAAAACATCCATAACTTTTCAGAATATAGTCACCGTAGATGAGTTAAAACATTTCATCTCACAGATTTAAGAATATATTATGAGAAGCCTATCCCTGCATATTTCACATGTGATAGTCCTACACCATGGCACTAGGATGCTAATAAATGTATCAGTATGTCTGTATACTCCTCTGTACTAATCTTTGATAGATGATAATGTATAGTTGAAGCCGTGGTCAGACCTTTCAGTTTT
>VKOC01002563.1:0-89519 GCA_009364415.1 Spea multiplicata | reverse complement strand
CATCTAACTTGGGATTTCATTACCACCTTAATGGCCAAAATTTGTACCACTAATGTATTTGTGCTTCAATATTATATGTCTGTCTCTGGGGACACCTAGTGATGTTTCCGGTCTAACATATTTATTTACCTACACAATTTCTTCTAAAATGTCATAATCTTCATTCTGCATGAAAGTCAATTTATAAGCAGATTCAGAAACATATTTTTGTCTATGATATCAGGCTAATGTTAAATGTCAATTATATGGGATCACGATGACACTGGATTGTTAATTAAACATGAAAATGTTGCTGCTTTTTGGTTTATCAAGCAAATAAATAATGTGATTAATGAGAATCCATTTGACTTTACTTACAAAAATCTTTGTGTTATGTTAGGCCAGTAATATTGTTTCGAGCAGTCACGGGTTAATGTGATAATCAAATTGCCTGATGTTGACAAATGAACTCGTAATGCATTAGCACACTATTTGAAAGTATTGATAAGATGCACTCATTATCAGGGCTGGAGACTTCCGCTGGTGTATTTGCCCAGGGTAACTAAGAAAAAGTCCAACAGATACGTAGTAGGTTTTAACTCCCTACATAACTATTCATGTTTAATGCATTGCCAGACAATATTTTGTGTTATGTGTTCTATATCAAAAGATTTGAACCCGTAGACATGGAGAGGTCCATGTTTTCTTATCATCACCCCCAGAGTCCCTTCTTCCCCTGCTTCACTGTATCATCTCTCTTTTCCTCTCCATGTAGATTGTGTATAGATCAAGGAAACACGGCCTTGCAGGTATAGATCGACTGAATAAGAAATACAAACTATGTATTTGCAGTTAAGCGGTAAATAAATAACACATGGAAACCCAGCATTGCATGTATAGACCAACTGCGAAATCACAAGCAAACTCAGCATTTAATGTATAGATCAAAGAAATAATGCATGGAAACGATAAATTGCAGGCATAGATCACAGGTTGTACACCCCAAAAGCCAGCGATGGGACAAAGATTGCACACATAGGACTCCCCCCAGCACCCAGATAACCCACATAGGACTTGCCCCAGCACCCAGATTACATCCACACTCTTACTTGCCCTAACATACAAACACTTTCAATACACAGACGCTCTCCCTCCCCTTCTCATAATTTCTCCCCTTTCTCATGATCTTTTCTGCTCTTTATCTCTGTTCTTTCTGTCCATCTCTCCCCTTCTCTTTGTTCTCCCATTTCTTCCTATCACTCTTATTTCTCTAACGTTCCCCTTTCTACTTAACTCTCCTTTTTCTTCATACCTTTCCCTGTACCTCTCCCCTGTGCTTTGACCCCTCTTATCGTTAAATATCTTTCTTCTTTATCTCTCCCTTATATATCCCCCCTTTTTTTTATCTCTCGCTGTTCTATTTATATTCCACCTGTTTCTCTTTATCTCTCCTCTTCTTTCTTTTCCCCTTTCTCTTCATTTCTCCATTTTCTCCCCTCTCTCTTTACCTCTCCCCATAGTTGCAGAAAGTAAGCAGGTAATAGTTACCTGATTAAAAGGAGATTGTGTTAAATGAAGGTAGCCTTGCAATAACCAGTGGCCTGAGAAGAAAATGAACGTTTATTGTGTAAAATTACAGTATATCATTATTTTTCCCAGCTGAATTTGACTTTTTTATGTCCATGTTGCTATTGCTGAGAGAACAAAAAAATTATGAAAAATGTTTTTTGATATTTAAGTTGCAACTACAATGCAAATTGTATGCAGAGTAGGAAATGATCTTTATCTCTAAAATATATTATCAAAAGAGCTTAACTGAGCAATGGATAAAAACACCCATGAATACTTGAGCAGCTACCGCTTAACATCCTCTGTGATCAATTTTTAAACGTTCATGCGCATAGCTGGCTCTGAGCGAGGTTAATCATCAAGAGATAGTGGCCGTGAATGGCCATGTCGACCTTTAGAGAGTCCTTGGATCGGAGGCTAACAGAAGTTAGTATTGTAGCTCTCCCAGCTCTCCTTTCCACCTCTCTGCAATGAGATATCATTTTGGCTACTATTTTGCTCTTATTTCTTGAGAAAAGTTTTACAAATTACAAATGGTCAGTACAGTGTTAATGGTCCATAACAGTCTTTATAAGCCCCTCTTTTGGTCCAAGCACCCATGGCAGTGAAGAGGATAGCGGACCATCTAATCTCTCAAAATTGTGTAACGGCAGCGTTATCTTTCTTTTCCAATGCCATTTCGTCACAGAATGGATGTAGGTCCTTGGAGTCTGTTTTCTCACCAATTCCGTTCCTTTTTGCCATTATTTGGCTAATCTCCAGAAATGATTTGCCTTTGGTTTCAGGAATGAAAAAATAAATAAAAATAAATGTAGCCAGGCAAATGGCAGCAAAGAGGACGAAACAGTAGGAGCCCAATCCTTTCTGGCAGGAGATAACAAAAAAAGGGAAAGAAAAAGAAACCATTAAATTCTGTAGGAGTCAATAGTCAGAAAAAGATGAGTTGAGTCAAGTGATCAGGATGTGAGTCTGAAGATTTCGAAACAACTAATGGTTTAATATTTTCTTTTGGGGACTGTCTGTCACGGTATATTTGATATGAAAATGCATTTTGCTGTCTTGGTCCAGGGAAGAATACATACACTAGTGATTTATTTAAGTCAGCTCATATATACTTGGAATAAAATCTACAGTCACATAAGCTTTCAAGACCTCCTTCTGAAGATGCATGCTTCAGAATATCACTTGAATAGATATTTCCCGGTTAAGTGGTAAATGTTGGTATGTATGTAATATCGGCCAAAGTAGTTGAAAAGTAAATGTGTACAAATTTTTATAGTTGCGAGCAATATATGACACAGAAGCGTAGGGGAACACAAACTGGCACGTCTTTTGGCGGCTTGTCTGTTGGAGGTAGTTAATTGTCATAGAACCTGAGATTGCCGGAAGCTTGTGGCAGAACCAGCATTATCTAATTAATTTCCTATGCAGAGGTTATTCACCTTATTCCTCCTAACAAAGGCTGATGGAAGCAATCAACAACAACATGGTAACTATAATGGAGAGGTAACCTAATGAGAACATTGTGTTAAGATCATGTTTCCTCGAGGTGCCATAATGTAACAGTAACAATAATGTGTTTTTCTAAGTAAAGCAGAAGCTACTCTCATTTAAAGATTCAGCTGTGTTTCTCTCCTACCTCTACTTTGTGCATCTGAAAATGATTTAACCTTTTTTTTTTCGACACAAACATAGAGAAAGGCTAAATGGGAGATGTCAACAGTTTTAAGAACATGCACTCACCATGAGAAATTCAAAAATGAGTCCAACTACAAAGTTTGACAGCCAGTGTACACTACCGGCCACCATGAAAGCTGGCGGGCGCGAGGCCTGGCGGAACATCTCGGTTGTGATCACATAGGGGATAGGGCCTGCAAGGATAACTCATAGGTTGTTGCCATAGAAATGTATTTTATGTAATTAAACCTACAGTGGAAATAATAAAATGATCTGATATGGTTTACTTGCTTAACACAATCCAGAGTGCAATTAATGTTTTGTCTAAGCATCATTAATACCTATTTTACCCAAATGGCATAAGAGGGGTAAGACAGACACATAAAAACACCCTTCACATTTGACATTTTGACAAAAGTGTAAATAAGTTATTTCCAACAACAAAAATACACCATTTGTGCCAAAATAAAATAAAACAATAAATGTAATATATATATATAGAGTCACAAGTAATGCACATGGAATGTGTGCCATAAAACACAGCACAGCAATTTCTACTGAATAATTAGATTTGTCAGAATCTGGAGTTATTCTACTCAAATGATTTATTGCTGTGTACACCGTTATACACGCTAATGCTCGCAAAGTGGGAGAAATGGAGAATAAAAGTAGAACAAAGGGTCCTACAAACAGACTATACCTAAAAAAACAGAGACTCGGTCACAGCAGGTATAAACGGTTGATACTAGCCATACTACTTACTGGGTCCGATGGCATGTCCAACAACATAGAAAATGACGCAGACAATGCTTAGGTACGGCATCCATGACACAGTTGACTGTTGAGATAGTGAACAGTTTTTTTAGTTGCTTACAAACTATGTCCAGGCTTTACTAGAGCAACTCAAACTATTCCAGTGTTCAAAGGACAAATTAATTAATAAACTTATCCTACAAACCCAATTTATATAATAATTATAAAACTTAAGACAGCTTCTGTTTAAATTATTAAGTAAATTAATCAAGTCATTTTAGGCATAAAATGGGCTGTATGGAACATGGATGTTAGAATATTAAACAGACTGGCAAAGGTAAAAGTATTTCATAAGTGCAATAAACGTACAGTACTGGGTGGGATTTAGCAGCAATAACTCATTCACAGTATATAAGGTAACGGACTGTGTTGGTTTCCTACAAGATTTTTTTTGAACCCACAAAAAGTTTACCTGGTAAACGAGAGCGATGGTGAGAACAACACAAGATACACAACACGTCCCAAAGCCAACAAGCAGCAAAATCCTCCTTCCCCAGGAGTCCACAATGAACACCTACAGACAGTGGAGAAGGGAGAACGTGATTGATAATGAACTGATAACGTAAGAACGATCTCACAGGGGCTCCAGAAACATATTTAATGGTTTGTCTACGCAAATTATAGTAACTTTACATGAAACATCTCAAAGTTCACCCTAAAGTCTGAGGTAGTGTAGGCAGGAGCCTGTGCCTGCAGTATGCCACCTCAATGCATTAGCCACGGCCCCGGGGTGAACCTGTCCCATAAGCCCAGCAGCATTAATGTAGAACCTTACTTCAGTACTTCCCATCACTTCCCATCACAGCCCTGTTAACGACTTCACAAAGAGGAAAAAAATAGGATAGATCCAACATTTTTAAAGTGAAATCCTTCTCGCTTTTATGTAGATTTAAAGGGAATCATAACATAAGTGTTTGATAGTCATGCAGCCCTGAACAGCTTTTAGGGGTCTTGAAGATATATAATGGCTGTTGAGGGAAATAAATAAACCAGGGGCGCTTATATCATTTTAAATGGGAAACGTTTAAGTAAGGAAAAGAATTAAAACAGACAAAATGAGTCTGTAAGGATTCAAAATCCATTTACTATTTAAACAAAATAACTTGACACTTATTCTCACAGTTTTATTACAATGGGTAAAAAACCAGAAATGCTTCTTTTGGTTGTATTCTCTCATATTTCCGCTAGATGGCAGCATTTTTGTTTCATATTTTCCCCTATCATTTTACTTGCTAAAATACCAAATGCATTATTCATTAGAAATCTGTCTGTCTTCACCATACTATGTGTTTTTGCAGCTTTCTATAAGTAGACAGTACAGAGAAGGGACAGCCATGCTTTGATGCAAAGTCTGCGTTGTTCATAGCTACTGCATTCGTTTTTAGAAGCTAGCGCTTTAGCGCTTTTAAAGACCTACCGCTACCATTGATCAGCCCCAAAAAGTTTAGCATCAGTATGCTGAGATGAAAGATAGACCTCTGGTCAGTAATGTGCATAACTGTTGGCTAAGTTGTTGTCTGGGATTTAGAATAATACATTCCTACTCGTTGACACATGTTTTTGCTTGTACACGTGTATTTACCCCCAAATGTAACTTTATACACAAAAAGTACTTACTGCAGCCAAAGTCATCAGTACATTGACTGATCCTGTTCCTACAGTTACATATTGGATGGTGTCCTCGGGAACCCCGGCCTTTGCATATATACTATCTGCGTAGTAATAAACCTACGGACAACACATAATCTGTTAAAGTCCAACACTTAGAACCCACCCCTGAAGAAACCCTCAAGTATTTATAATGATTGCAGTATAATATTTGTAAACTCATCATTGCTAACTCAACCACATATTTAATCTGTTCCTCAGGGGTGGGGCTACCATAACAGCTAAAGATAGAGGAGAGATATGAGGATGGCACAGGGTCCTAATAAGGTTATATCACTGTATTGTTCTTTAAAACAATTTTGAAGTTTTTGCATATTTTTTTTAAGGACAATCTAATTAAGGGATTTTTTTTGTCTCACCGCATTGATCCCAGAGAGTTGTTGACCCATGTTCAAGACAATAATAATGATTAACTGCCAGCGCAGAGGCCGGAAAGTACATAGGTTCTTTACAGACAAACGTCCTTCTGCTCTCTCTGACTGGTCTTCTTGATAAATCTCCTTTAGTTCACCGTCAACATCTTCCCATCCTCTCAAACGCTGCAGTGCTTCGTGCAAAATGAATACAGGATTTAATGTTAATGACCAGATACAGAAACAAACAGAAATGCTGACAGAAAACATCACAAACAGTCAGCATGAATTCACTTCCCAGCCACATTCTGCACACTCCAACAAAGTTGCTCTTTAAGACATTATCCTTTGTAAGCAGACCAGGACATTTTAGCATATGGACTGCGGGAGAGGAATGAAGGTAAAGAGCCTTCGTTAGGGGTGGAATAGGGCAGGGAACGGATTCAAATCCTAGTAGTTACAGTCCTTCCTTTAAATAGTAAATAACATTTGGTGACTTTCTTTATTGCCCTCTGCCGAATGTCTCAGCTTTAGCTGTCACTAACCTCGCTTGGCTTTGTCTTCATCCCTTTTGTTGAGTAAAGTGTACCGTGGACTCTCGGGAAAGAAGGGCAGCACAATCAGCTCTAGCACAGCGGGGATCCCAGTGAGCGCCAACAATATTGGCCAACCTAAAATGGATTTCGGGACCAGACAACACAGTTTGATCAATCCCATTCAAGTGAGGTGGGAAGCAAAAAGTACTAGCTCCTAATGTATTTTCTATAGTCAAAAGTATGACAAAATTACTTATTACTTATGTTAACTAATTTGTACATAATATGTCCCTCTAATATACCAACCTCCATAGCTTTACACAATCAGACGTTCAACAGAACTTTTTTCTTCTCATTTAATATAAGTCTCTTGTGTCTTACCTGATATTCGGTCAAATCCCCACCACATTCAACTCTTCCTAAGCTCAGGGGTCTTGGTTTTTCATTTTAAAATATAATGAATACTTTAGAAGTCTATGTATAAACGGAGTAATTGCTACACTAACAAATAGCAGCAACATTCAGAGAGTAAGAGTCACGTGACCTCATACAGCTCTTCCTTACATCTGCAGAAGGAACATCTGAAGTCTTAAATGTTTATGTGACTTTTAATAATATTCAAGAATGGCAGGTCAGAGGGTTGGTATGACCCCCCGGGCTTATGTCAGTGGGGTATTTAGGTGGGGTGCTGCCCAGGCCTGATCCAGCTACCCCCTTGCATCTAGCTTCCTTATGTTATGTCTTTTGTTGTGAGTGTCGGGGCTCCATCCCAGAAGGACGCGCAAACCGAGTTTGAGATACTGCAGAGACGGTGTCATCCAAGCACAGACCTCCATAGTATACATGGCCCCAAGAGGCTGGTCTGGACCTAATAATTCAGCTGCCACCTACCGTACCTGCCAGCCTAGGTGTAGTCAACCTAGAGCAATATATGCCGCTAGCTTATAGAGCATTAAGACTGTAAAAACGTGTCAAGCCCAAAACTAAAGTGGAGTGCTGGACCAAATCCCCAAAAGTGCTCATTGGTCTTGAAAGACTCAGATAAAGATCTCCTTTCCTCCTTAATCTTTGTCCACTAAATTTTATCACAACATTCATCATCTTCTCTGGGACAATACAGTAATATCCATTTTTACTCTAATATTAACATAAAAGGTTTGTGAATACAGGGGTACAAGTAGTGGAGAAATTTAGTATATTGTCATAAAAAAGATAAATATGAACCCCCAAGGAAAAGGGTTGGAAACAAAGGGAAGATTTTGAATACATAAAATGCATTGTGACTATCAATATATCAATATATAATATATTGGAATGAATGGTTGTAAAAAGGTTATTACCCCGTTGTCACTCAACAGACCAATAACTGTACATTTCACAAATATGAATTTATGGGAAAACATCAAGTAGCCTTACAACCACAAACCTCTCACCTTTTGTGTTTCCGAGGATAAATCGAATTCCAAAGATCTGCGCCATCAAGATACCAATCGTGATCAACAACTGTGGGATCACCCCAATGCCTCCACGGAGATTTTTAGGAGACATTTCACCCAAGTACATGGGAACGACATTTGAAGAGAGGCCTACGAAGCATATAGTAATTTAGTGGTACTTGCGGTAGAAAAGTGATGCCCTTTTCAGAATGCTGTGACCTACCTGCACAGATTCCTATCACCAGCCGCGAGGCAATAATTACTTCAAAGGTGTTGGCCACAACACTGGTTCCCATTAAGACAGCTGGGACGATGGAGAAAATGTTGTTGAGGAGCAAGGTCCCTTTCCTAAAAAAGCGATATGGACATGGCTTGGAAGGTTGACCTCTAAACTCGATGACTTTATTTAGAGGGAAAAAAGAGGGATCTAGATAATAAACTGTTCAGTCACAGCTGGCAAAGACGTGCTAACAAATACAGAAAAATGCTCTGTTTTAGAATATACGTACCTGCCAATCGAGTTGACAAGAGGACCTACCATCAAGGACCCAAAGAAGCCCCCGAGAGGGTACAAAGACACAGTGAGAGACCAGAGCAAAGATGAGAGGCTATCACTTAGACTAGAGCCATAACGATCAGTGTAGGTTTCATTATAAAAGGTTTTCATTAACTGCAAAGACAAAAAATGCATTTCACGGTGTGTGAGGTAAGAAGCAGAAACCGATAGAAACTTATAACAGAACAACATGAACAAACGAACAAAACTGGGCAGCGTTAATGGAAAGCACTCCTAGTTCTTGCTTTATTGACCATAAAGTAAGGATTTGCCAGAACTGATCTTATTTAAGGGTGATAAGTATTGGTTGTTATGCACATTAAATGCTTGGTTACGGTTAGGCAGTAAAGCACTATGGTAAATACAAACCTAGAAGCATAACATTTTACAGCACATGAGAACCATTCGGCTCATCTAATCTGCCTGTTGCTCCAGATGTAAAGATTCAGACCCTAATCAGACTTTGGTCTTGTATACATTAACTGAATGAAGGATTGAATATTATTGTTTTATATAGTGCCATCAAGTTCTGTAGCGCTGTACAATGGATGGACAGAACATAACACGTAGTATGTAACATAACAAATTGACTTACAGAAACAACAGGTGAGGGGGGCCCGGCTTAAATGAGCTTACACATTATTAGACAATGTAGACCCCTAGATATTAGGGACCTATATGTATAAGTGAGTGGCTTGTTGTGGTCTATGGCCGGGCGTACATCACCTTGTGGCTAATCTCCCTGTGATTTAAACTGTTTAAACAAGTAAAGAAGCCATTACTTAATCTCAATAATTAATGTTACTGAGAAACTGCTTCTTCTTCATAGGTAGGGCTGGCAGATGGATCCTGCAAAATGACTAGACACAGAAGATAAGGTTCAAGAAACAGTGATAGGGTTCTATAAGTGTATGGTATGACCTTACGTTTTTCTGGCATAGAAGATCTATCTATATAACTCGACTGACTAGTCCAAAACTAGAGCAACCTATAAAGACAGTTGTGGCTTTGGAACAAAACTTACATTACTAGGGGAGTTCACGGAAGCCACATTGTATCCGTACTGGAAAGATGACCCAACGGTGGAGATCAAAGTTACCAGGAAAAGCGTCGCTGTAAGCTTCTGCGGCAAAGAACAGCAGACTGTTACATATATAGTGATAATAAAAACAGAAAAAAACACCTTCACGTGAAATAAATTAATATGTGAAATAATGTGGGTAAAAGATAGTGAATATACCCCTACACGTTCTGCAGCTCCCTGGAACAACACTCCTCACATATATAGTGTTAGGTAATAAAAACTATTAGCTATGGCTATAAATACGCATTGTAGGATGGATACAAAATGTTACCAATCTCCGCCACTTTTTGTCGCATGGTAGCATATAGGACCCTTCAAGATATAATAAAATCACAATAGCTGCATACCACCCAACTCCTACCCCAGGTGAGTGTCACTCAGACTGGCAGCTCTACTGTGCATGCGCAAAATTATGAGCATTGGCAGTATGTATTCTCGGAGGTAGAGCTCGGCAGGACAGCGGGATAGAGCGGCAACATTGGGACTGTCTTGCACAAAGCGAGATAATTAGGAAGCACCAGTCTGTACGGACCCCATGCAATATCCCCTCCTGTCCATTCTATGGGAGAGAGTCAGAGCAGGGCACCTGTGCCAAAGAGCTCTTTTCCCTGCTCCCTTATGGGATGCTCAGTCCGTCGGTGTTGACGCTGGGAGATGACACCATTGACAGAGAGAGTCCCCCGTGAGGGAGCAGGAAGGAAGAAATTTTGCTGCACATTTTGTTGCCGCTGCAACATTTACTTTAAAGTTCTTTATATAGAAGGCTAACAAGGAACACCGTAAAAAATGGTAATTACTAGTGTGATTAGTTACTTCTTTCCAAAAAGATAAGACGCTACTCCAAAACATGATGACAGGTATATATTACTTATTAATTACTAGGATTGCAATAAAACCGTATTATTAACTCTATCACATACTGCAGCCACAGCCCTGGGGTGAAATGGGTGTTCTGAGTGTTACCTGTGATTAATTATTTCACATGGTATCCCAGGGAGCAATGTGAAAACCCGGGGTCAAGACTGGTCCAGGTCCGTTCTAAATGTGTATGTAATAATGGTATAAAACTGTTAAGAATTCGCTAATGTTATATAGGTCAACAGTTAGGGGGACCTAATATATATATAAAGAAGAATTCTAGATAAACGTGGAGCAATCAACAGGGACATTCCATTGGTTGCTATGGCAATTGCAACACCTACTACGTTCCATCTGAACTGCTCTTTATAGATAATGGGGGTAGTACTGGTGCACTTGCATATAATGGTGAACGTGTGAATAGCATATTAATTCTTAGCCTACTATATATACAAATTTAGAAATTTCAAGGACTATAAAATGATGTAGCATGTAATATATAACTTTAGTAATACGCAGCGAGGGCACAAGAGGGATACAGCCATGTTTTTGGCATGTTCTCTGCATTTTCTACTCCTGGCGTATATTTGGGGGATAAAGTCCCATGAACTTACCCCCTTCCTCTCTTCAGGCTCCTCTACATGTTCCTGCGGATCCATTGGACTCGGGGAGCAATCAGATGCTGCTGATCAAAACTGCAGGAAAAGTGGGAAAGCGCAAGAGAGACTTTGTTCTGTACTTTGGTCCTTTTATCAATTCAAGGGACATTAGTTGTTTTTTTCACCCTTGGATCACAGCCAATCTCTATAGTAAATGCACGCAGGATAAACAATTATTTGGTAACTACTGGAAACATTTTAATGCGTTGGCAGCATAAAGTATACAGTATCTTAAGTAAATTAAACATTAAAGAAGTTGGTATATTTTTAACACTTTTACTTTCCGGAATTATCAAAGGGAGAAGCGGAGGAAGCAGTGCGTGTGACTTTTTCTTGGACGTGCTGAAAAGTAAAACCATTTTCCACCATTCTACTGACATATGGGCATCTGGGGATATTTTTTTCAGGTAGGGGTAAAGGCAAAATTAAAAGCAAAAGACCAGGGCTGGCTTAAAATCATAGAGACCACCATGTACAAATATTATGAGGCTGCCATACCATCAACTGAAAGGCTCATGGAACTTTAGGGGACATTGTCTAGCGGGCAGGATGAAAGTGCCCCTCTTACTGCCACACCGTCCTTACAGGAGTGTTAAGTTCACATAGATCACTGCCCTGTATATCGGTGTTAATTTTTTTCAGTTTGGGATGTTTGGGAAGGGATGGACCTTCTTGGTTAAGGAGAGGGTCTTCAAGGAGATGTGTGAAGTTCTGTGAACCCAAAGACCAACCCACATCTCCCACCAAAAAACAGAGTCTTCCCCTGTAGCATTTCCAAAATCCACAAATCCTCAAAACCTAATGAACAGTGTGATTTGTGCCATTTCTGGTTCTGTTCAAGGTTGATACCTTTTATTGAGCCGATGCACTTTACATTTATTCATAACACGGACAATAACATTAACACACGTTAAGGCATATTGGAAGAAAAGCAGCTGCCCCGTTTCTGCAAGCTTACAATCAAATATGTAAAGTAACATATGCTTCAAGTGCCATATGGTGCTACGAGGGCTGATTAATGTATTTGTACACGTATGTTACTTACTGCCATGAAACGTCGGTTAAAAGCAGAAATTATGCAATAACTATGCAATAAAACGACTTATGTGCATACGTAACCAGGGGTCCAATCTTACGTAGACAGAGTTCTCTTTCACAAATGTATTTTGTAAATCTGTAATACTTGACAACAGGGGGGCTGCTGCCTTTTACAGGAAAACCATGGCAATCTAAATCAAAGATACATTCACCAGCTGACCCCATAGATCACAAGCTCAAGGTGATCTATTATAATCCCCCTTAGGATCTTCCAGCAAGTAATGATAATGAAAACATGTTACGGTAACAAGTCAGTAAGTCCTTACAACCAGCAACGCTTGCGCCATTTCTTAAAATCCTACACAACCGTTGTAGGTTCGTTACATGCAGAGTGTGTGCGTGGCTGGCAGTGGTGTGTTTGTGTGTTGAGTGTTTATGTGTGATGTTTGTACTTACCTTTGCGATTCCTCTTGGGATGCCGACGCACTCTGAGGCTCTGAGTTTAATAAAACGTCTTCCCTTTGCCAAGAGTATGCACACACCCTGCCAGCATGTCCTCAGCGCCCCGGTTCACCTGAGCTGGTATTCTTTCAGGTTTAAATAACAATGTTATAGACATTACTGTACACTACAGCAGTGATCATATAATGTAAGTGGGTTAAGCCGTATTAGTCCATTAGACACGTTGTCAAAAAAACAGTATGCGGTGATACTTTTTTTTGGACTAACATAATATTTAAAAGACAAGCTTTCGAGAATTATCCTCTCTTCATCGGGTCTGAAGCAATACTGCTTCACACAGCAGGGCCTGGTCTGCAAATTTTGGTGGTGGTGGTGGGGGGGGGGTTTGAGCCTTTTGGCCACCACTCCCCCTTCAATACTACACTGGGTTCCCCCTTTGGAAGGAGACTGTAGACGATTCGGCCCTCCGCTTGCACATCTTGGACATCTATACAGGAACAGCTATAAGTTGAAGCCCGTACATGTACCAAGGTGGACGCTGCTCCAGACTCCATGGGTACACGACGGTGGAAGCTGGTTAAGGAATGGCAACCAGGTTTCAGTTAGATGTTCGCCACAATCGCATTGTGTATTTTATGGAAGTGTGACTTAAAGCTAAATTAGTTCTCTGTAAGGTTGTCATCTGAACCAGCGTCTTGCTTTTCGATTGAATTCCTCTTATGTGTTACAGTCATTTTATTCATTTATTTGATACTTTTCAGATCTTTGAATGGTCAGAACACTCTGAACTCCAACCTAAACTTCTCTCTCAAATTTTTCCTGGTGCAAAAAAGATATTTTCTACTAACGATGACTGTGTCTGTTCTAAAGGTGCTGTTCCACAATTTATTACACTTTTTTTAGTATGCTATGCAAATAAGCCATGGCAGATCAGACATTCTATTATTTTCTCTATAGGTTTAATCCTAAAAAAACACCACAACTTTTAAGGAGCATTTTTTAGTTCTATGATATCAATATAATGCCTCTATGAAAAGTATGGAAGAATACGACAAAAGTAGGAAAGCAGCCAACAAGGTCTGTCTGCAAAAGTTTGTTTTATGTTAAAATAATCAGTAACAGTAATTATTGATTGACGGAAGTGATTATCATTTTGTTTAAGACTGTCACCAATTTTGCATTTATTGATAAAAGATAAAGCACTGTAATAACAAACAGAAGAACGCATACTAAATATAGTTAATGAGGCTGAAAGAACGTAATATATATATTTTACAGTTCTCTACACTAAATAAACCTATTTATTTCAATTACTTGTTAAAATAAGCAATATACACCGATCAGCCATAACATTATTACCACTGACAGGTGAATAACACTGATAATCTTGTAATCATGGCACCTGTCAGTGGGTGAGATATATTAGGCAGCAAGTGAACACTTAGGCAAGAGTAAGGATCTGAGCGACTTTTGACAAGGGACAAATTGTGATGGTGAGAAGACTGGGTCAGAGCATCTCCAAATCTGCAGGTCTTGTGAGTTGTTCCTGGTCTGCAGTGGTCGGTATCAAAAGCGGTCCAAGGAAGGAAAAGCGGTGAACCGGCGACAGGGTCATGGGGGGCCAAGGCTCATTGATGCATGTGGGGGGGGGCGAAGGCTGGCCCGTGTGGTCAAATCCAACAGACATGCTACTGTAGCTCAAATAGCTGAAAAAGTAAACGCTGGTTCTGATACAAAGGTGTCAGAACACACAGTGCATCGCAAGGTTGTTGCATATGGGGCTCTGTAGCCGCAGACCAGCCAGGGTTCCGAAGGTGACTACAATGGGCATGTGAGCATAAGAACTGGACCACGGGGCAATGGAGGAAGGCGACCTGGTCTGAGGCCATTTTTTTGTTTTTTTACATCACGTGGATACTTACCTGGAAAACACGCGGCACGCCGATGCATCCATGGAGGCCGCACCTCGCAACTTCTGCTGCTAATGTCTTGGTGCCGGATACCACATCACACCTTCAAAGATCAGGGCTGTTTTGGTGGCAAAAGCGGGACAGTATTAGGAAGGTGGTCTTAATGTTATGCCATAGTGATAGTTATAATGTTACTACTCCTTTCCATTAATGTATCTCGGCACTGTTATGTTGCGGTTTGTTGTTGATTGGTTCGGACGGCCTTCGTATTGGCAGATGACAGGAAGGCAGGAAACTTCAAGACAGGGAATTGATTCATGCTCTTTAATAGTCATTGCCTGGAAATCTACTCATTTTGCCCCATAACATCTGTAATTTATAACAATTCTGACGAGAGTAACACAACTCTCCCTTCCATTAACTCACCTGTGTTATTTCATGAGGTTTAGATTGGACTCTCTGTTACTGGCATGGGTTAGGGTATTAGAGGCCTTACACTTTCTCATAATGCTTTAAACACTATGGCCATCCTGCCATGGGGGTCGAGTGCTCAGTGGGTCACGTAAAAAAACTTTATGTGACCCCCGCACTAGTAGCGCGGAAACAAATAACCATGCGCCTGGAAGAGAAGAGTACAGAGAGCAGGTGGTGTATGTGCGTCTCAGATACATGTGTGGGGCGAGGGCCTGGGTGACACGTGCCTGTAATTGCCCCTGGTTTCTGCATACGGTGGCAGCGTGTTTTGCATTGACGCATGACACAGAAGCACATTCTGCAATTAAATTCTGATTTCCTCATTGTCTCTTCCAAAGTTCATAGTTATCAAACATATTGCAATCAGCAGAGGAGGAGTAAGGGTGTGTGAAATGATTATACCCTATAATTACAAATAGGACTCCTAAAAGAGATTAAAATCCAAACAGATTATGTCACTGAAGTCATGTGTTAGGTAAACTGTATTTACCTAGGATTGTGTGATGTAGAATATCTTGGAATGTAGCACCCCCCCGATTCACAACATGAAACATAACCGAGTACAAAATGTTTTTATTTAATATTTTTGGTAAGACGGTCCAACGGGTCAGCACAGGTTCAGCGTTTTGGGTATTTTTTTTGTTTTTTAGCAAAAGAGGCAATTCTTTAGCTTTTCTCCCTAGTTAAAAATGGAAGCGCTATTCACATTGAGAATTGGTACTGCCAGCTCTGGAAAAGCTTGACGTAACATTTCAGATACATCTCCTGCAGAATCTATAGATGTGCCAACACATTCTGCTATGACAGCATATAGATCAGGTTCTTTGCCTATAGCTCCCATCAATCTCGAGGTCCTCACCGGCTGCTTAAATAGCTATTAAAAAGGATAGCCCCAGATTATTCAAAAAGGCCACAGACTGATCTTAATTCTCAGAATTTTCTGGTTTAATCCACCACTTTAACACTGTTTTTATTATTATGTAACCACAAACCATATGGACTTATATTCACAGCCCTATATTAAACACGATTACAATGAATTCCCGAAAGACTGCATTTAAAGATAGTAGAAAGTAGCAAAGGACATAACTAGCGTGTGCTATCAAACATTACACGTAAATTTCTAACCTCAAAAAACAGCCTAAAAAAAATCCCCATAAATGAAGTCAAAACATCCCCTGATAGATCATCAATATTTAAGTGAAAGTATCGCGTATACCTAAGACTGATCTTTATTGCTAGCTGCAGAAAATAAGCGTTCACATTAATTTTTTCAACTTTCACCAACATTTTGTAACAATGTTATGTATCTGGGGGCATCGTATTCTTCTATAAAATAATAGGCAGCTCTCCTCAACTGTTTATGATCAAAAGGCTCCTAAAAATAACCAAAGATTATTTGGGGATGGCTCGGTCTCACGGAGAGTACTTAGATCTGCCACGGCACGACAGCTACCCGCCGGTAGTCTTATAGCAAACAGGTTTTGGCGTTGGTCTTCACGGCTCACCAACAGTACAAATGTGCAAAGCCTATGAGCAATATTATAAATATGGCAACAGATTGAGAGAACAAAATGTTGCTCTCAGGAACATAATTATATTACGCATTATTATTTGGAAAGGGGTCATCAGCAAGGTCACTTTGTGAAACACACAATACAAGCTCAAAGTTAGTTGCTATGTTCACGTTCCGCCAGTGATAGCAGAACCCCATGAATTGTAAACTAGAAAGATACTTCTGAACTGACCACCGTTATAGAGTATAATCTGTCCAAACCCATATCGAATAGAAAAAGGTATCCTATTGCATTTCCCTGAAGGATGTGCTTCAAAACACAGAGAAATATTCGTTTCTTGTCTTGACACAAGGTAAACCGAATGTCCGCTCACACTGAAGGAGCTCCACTCCACTTTGGCATGGACGTTAATATCCGGTAGTTCAGGAAGTCTTAAGATCCTTTTGAGTAGGAATAAGACGACAAAAAGTGCACAAAATACCCAGAGATATTCTAACAAAGCAGATTTAGGGACGCAGAAACGAGATCAAGTGCTTGGCAGGTGGGTTGACCACTTCTCTCTCTCGGTCTCTGCGGTGGAGCCGTAGCCGGACGCCGGCCCTCCGGACACGCCGTTCTGTGTGCAGTCAGAAGCGCAAGGCTTGCAACAGCAGCATCTCAGTGACGCCAGGAGACGTGACCTGATAACACGCGTGCACAGCACAAACATGATGCAATTAGCGCCTCCCTGAAACGTGTTTCCAACGCCCTGAAAACAAAGTCAGTTGGTTAGCCGATATGGCAAGGTTAGCGGAAATCAATAGGTTTCACACATCCACGGTTTGTGTCACTAACTTAAGAATTTAAGGGCTTTTAAAAGTAACAATATATACGCATTAGTATAAACACACAGGTAACGTGTCTGAATTCTCCACACACCAAGAAGGCAAGAGTAAAATCTATAGCTGTACTATACATTATATATTATTATACCATTTATATATATATTATATATAAAAAGGTTTGCACAAATGAAGAAAACCATCAGGAGTGCTTAACAAAAAAAATATAAAACACCACGAGGTTTTGCTTACGTGAAGAATGACCAGAATGACGTTATGCACCGCTGAGGAACCGCAGAGGGTCAGGATGAATCGTATGGTGCTCCAGATGCGAAGGAAGATGAAAATAATTGGGATAAAGATTAGCTTCTTATCAGCAATGGTCCTGGGTTGGTACACGGGAGCAGCCGATAGAATCGAGCGGTACTCGGACAGAGCTGCGTGCTGGAGAAAGAAAACAAAATTGATGTTAGTCATTACAAAAAAACATAATTTAACTCTTTTGTGTCATTACAAAACCAGCAGAGTCTGTCCGGGTTATAGGAAGAGACAGACGCAACCAAGGCTGCCTAAATCTACAGAAGGTTTAGCTCCAAGATGTTTGGAACGCCCTACCTGCCGAGTTCTTTAAACTGACCTACAAGAACTGATGCTGTTTTTAAAGGGTGGTCACTCTAAATAATGATATGATTTAGTTTTTTCTTCTGCTCGTTCATTTTGCTAATTGATAAAAAAAAAACTATTGACATGTCTATTTTTTGAAAGCATTCTTACTTTTACAGCAATTTTTTCACACCTGCCTAAAAGTTTAGACAGTACCGCACAAATTCACACACACACACACCACATACACACACACAATATACACACTAGCTTTACTCTGATACAAGTTTCTAGAACACAGAAAGCAGGTAAAGATTCTAATGGAATCTGTTTCTAAAATGATCAATTCCATCATATTTCACAGCAGAATGACCAGCTATGTGTTATAGAGCGTTAGACTCCCACGAGCGCTCATAGTCTGATTCTAGCCACTGGCATTCAGGAAAACGTAACAAATACAAAAACTAATTTACAGCCTCATAAGTAAGGTACACGATATCCTAAAGTATACACTTATCAGTCTCAGAAACCACAGATCCTCTACCCAGCAGCTTATCTCGAACACTTCAGCACATTTAGTCTGCCAAACTTTGCGGATGTAAAAACTCGGACCTTAATCAGTCCTTGGGCTTCTCTTAAATACAGGATAGCTTTATGCTTATCTCATGTACGTTTCAATTCCCTCGCTGTATTATCATCTACCTCTTCTCCTGAGAGGCTGTTCCACTTATCTATCACCCTCCGAGTAAAGTAAAACTTCTTTGGATTACATCTAAACCTGTGACCCTCTAGTTTTAGATTAGAATCCGCCAAGCCGTACATATTGAGAATCCTTGGGCTTTCCATTTCATTTTTATCCTGCAAACGAATATTATTGGCACTATTCAAAAAAAGGCACACGTTGTGTACGAGCACAATGGGTACTCATCATACGCAAAGCGGTGCCCAACATGGAAACAACTGTATGGAAAAGACCCAAAGTGGTGCCGCGGTACCGCTCTTCCGATGTGTTTCTTGATGAGGATGTAGAGTACGGGCAGAATGAGATACGCCAGGATCTCCCACAACTTCCCGGCCAATAACATCCACAGAAGCCGGTCCTCGGCATCGATATTTATCCAGCACCAGCCCACGGACACGTAGGAAGCGTCATAGCCGATCTTCTGCAGAGAGACAGCGGCCACTGTGATCACCAACGGGATGCCCCAACTGCGAAGGAAAAGGCAGGGAAATGGTTTAATTTGTTTAAAAGCCCACAATAATGTTTTTGAAAAAACCCACAATGCTACGGGATGGCTTTGTTTCTCAAAGATTGGGCAATAATTTTACACGCAGCACATAGAACGGGACGTCACCCAAAAGAGACTCAAATCTTCATTCAGCTTCATTTGTGGCTTTCTTCTTGCACGCAGTCTTTAGTCAAAGGCCACAACGATTCTCATTGGGCCAACAGAGAGAAATACGTCAAGATTCATCAACGTTCAGCAAATCGGAAGAGTCGTCTGAGGTCCAGAAAGCTTTAAATCTTTAAATCTTGAGCTAATACAAGCTGCGGGACCCTGTTCACCATACACGTTTCCTACTGATCACCATAAACTCATCATTTTGTATACCATTCTTATTAAATAAAAAATAAAAAAAAGCTTATTCTAATATGCATTTTATACATGGATTTATCTCGTACAATTGTGCTCATGCAGTAGGATGAAGATCGTCACCCATTATTTTTCTGGGTTGATAAAATCTGTACATTCCACTGCATTCCAGCTGTTATTGCAGGAAAGTTCTCCAGTACTCTGCAATTTGAGGAGAAAACCCAAGATCCAGTTTTTAATTATGTTTTCATTTAAAGTAGAAAACGTATGTTGCAACACCTTTAAAAATAAATTATTTGGCATTAGAGTCACTCAGTTTTCCAGCCCTACATGCAATGACTAAACCCGCCAGACGGGGCAGTATTGCGCTAAGTATTCTGGAAATATGACATCATTCTGGAGTGTTTACCTAGAACAAACTGACACGTTGACAGCGCACTTAACCACACATTTGACATCGGCACAATAATCTTGATTAATTTGCTTTTCTGTAGAAGGCACACTTTGTTATTTGCTGCAAACCTTCCTACCAAACAAAACTGGGTCAATCAACAAAGAATCAGCTCATATCCCGATTCTATGGAACTATTGTAGTAAATCTGGCATTAGTCTGCATTCTGAAATTAAGTCAAGCTTTCTTTGATTACTTTTTTTTTTACATTTAAAGAAAAATTATTTAAAGGAACTCTGTTGCCTACAACTGTTACGATCTGTATTAGTTATGGCGTACTTAGTTTGCTATTGTGTATCCCCAATAAATTTTGAGAATTAAAAAAAAAAATCAATTATCTAGATAATTTCTAGACTGCAATTTTAGTACGCTAAATATTCAACGGCCTAAAAAATGTAAAAATACAATAATAGAATCACGATAGCAATTATCAAGGCAAAATTATATCTACGTAATCTATTTGATCACAAAACCACATCCCATACTTTAAATTCAATAGATTGTAAACTCGTTTGAGTCGGCTCTCCTCACCTGTAAGTCAATTTGTTATGCTACAGACTACTTGTTATGTCCTGTCTACCCATTGTACAGCGCTACAGAATTTGATGGCGCTATATAAAACAATATAAAACAATAAATAATAATAATAATAAACGCTAGCCTGATAGGTAGCCTGGGTTGGAAGTGACTTTTTTTTGTTGCAAAATGCTGACTATTTCTACTTCTGACCCTGCAAATAGTAACACAAAATTTACTCAATGACATGATGACGTTCCAAATACTTTAGAGAGACATTCTTAAAACTTTTCAAAGAGGTAAGTTACCTGTAAAGTAGGGAATTTATCATCGACAAGAAGAAACCTGCTAATATTTACACGGGAATATATATTATTATTTATATAATAATACACTAATAGATCCATGCTGCCCGTGAACGTACCTGATTAAATGGAACCAGTATATCATGTGATCCGCTAAGGCTTGCTGAGACTGCACGATGGTGATATAGAGGTAGATGGCCACCGACACCGTCCAGAAGAAAGAGCTGGTGTTGGAGAAAGTGGAGATGGCGCCTTGGGCTACGCAGTCCCATCTGGGGCCGCTAAAATCCCGTAGGACTCCGTAGAAGTAAGAAGCGGCAGACAGCAAGTCCGCCACGGACAGGTAGAGGAGCAGCTGACGGGGCCGACTTCTGAGCTCCGGCCAGCGGATGTGGGTGAAGATGATGAGCGCAGAGCCCAGGAAGGACAAGGCGCAGGACAGCAGCACAATCGCCTGCTCAGAGACATACAGCTTCTCCTTTGGGTTTTCTAGCCAAGCCATGGAGCCTCGCAGGCAGCCCTGGGAGGAGGACACGGAAGAGAATTCACTCATCGTTACCGACTAGGAACACCATGCCCTGTATAGACTTCTTATCCGCTCACCTACCGCCAATGTCAACGTGAACAAGAAAATATCTACTTTATAAAGCAACATATATACAGCATGATTCAACATATAGAACGCACAGAAAGTGTAATGTTTATACTCATGCCGGTTTCTGCGGAATTCTATGTTATCTTTCTGGAACAAAAAGTATGTTTTCTAACGGTCAGCATCACAGGATACGGACTTAGATAAACCCACTTTGCACGAGCAGTTATTATTGCAGAAACGCACACATTTAGCTACGATTTATTAGCCACACTAACTCGCCAGATTCTGGCTGTAAAGGTGAGGCAGTTTCCATAGTGACCATTGGAATCTTTTTGCCAATTTTTCCATTTTTACCACTTTACTTCAGAATTCATTTATTTATTTTTACGAAAACTGACTTGTCTGACCAGCGTGTCTTAATCTCACATTGTATTATTCACAGTGCACAAGAGTGTGGTCAATCAGTGGAACAGCCTCTCAGCAGAAGTGGTAAAGGGTAAAAATTGGCAGACTAAATGGGCAAATGGTTCTTAACCAATTTCTACGCCGGATTTCTAGGCGGTCATAGGCCTGCCGTCACAGACGGCTACTCTCTGCATTCCGTTATCGGCCGTGTAGTTTTATCTCCGGTTGAATGAATTGCTCTATTCATGAACCAGCTCAATAAAATCACACAAAATGACTCGCTTATCTCTGCGAAAATCTAGATAAACACGATTTCTGAAGTTTTTAGGGGAGTATCGGACTCGGCTACTTTTACAGACGCAGAATATACTCACCTTAGGAAGCCGGTCTGATGAGAATTCCCAGGACGGAGGCAGAAGCTCAGATTTCAGGTCGGAATAACAGCCCAGGTGGAACGTATTTTACATCCACTGCGTGAGAAGCATCTTCGCGTTGGCAGTTTAATAGTTAAATCATTTGGTGTCTCTAGAAAGAGAAGAAAGGATTGTAAGGAGTGCAGAGCCCTCACCTCCTTCCATACCAGTAGATCTTATACTCCATGGCGTTATTGTCTGTTTGTGCAAAACAGGGTGGATTAAAAATTGACGATTTTTTTTATAATAAAAAAAAAAGATAGGATTTTTTTTTTATTTAAATTGGATTTCTTTGACTTTTAATTAAATGTATTTTAAGGAAATGCTTTTGGGGGGAAAAGTCTATCTAAAAGGTAGTTTCCTATTTAAGATAGATCATTATAGTTCAAAGGTTATCCAGTATAAAAAAAAGAGCTTAGTCAGTAGAATAAGGCTTTATATTTATGCAATATTTACATTTTTTGGTAAACTAATTATATTAATCCAAGTTATCCAAACCGAGATAACATCCAGATTACAGACAAACAAGAGAATGAAGAAGAAGAGGAGGAGGAAGACGAGTTTTATGTTTTTCACGGGGATCCAGCTGATGCTTTAAGTTTTGTTGTTGGTTTTTTTGACAATATTTTGTTTAACCCCTTCAGTTAATAAACATTGACGTTTAAACAAATACAAGAATATTTAAGTATAATTATATAATGTTATTGTTTCCGTTAAATATAACTATTTAAGTAGTTCTCCAAATATGAATGATTAACCCATTAAAGTAAAATCGGTTCTGATCCGGATGTTTTACTAACCCGACAAGTTATTTTTGTAGATATAAAATCTTTCTCTGCTTGCAAATATGAAAAATTATAACAACCAGCAAGAACGAGTCTTTACATTTAAAAATCATGACTTAAATCGACTCTTACTGACCAGTGTTTTAAATCGGCTTGATTTGGTACAGAATCTGCAGTTTGGCCGATAAATTAAATGTAATAATAAAAATAATGATAATTCCAGAAAGCCCAAGTTCACAGTTATTGTCACCATGTAAGCCCCAGACACCCCCCTCTGGAATACAATACAAAGTGTTAGCTTGGCCACTGGCACCTAAACGGTTAAGCCCTCTAAAGTTGGAAAGGAGTAACCCCTTCAGTACCAAAGAGGTGAGTTCTATGACATTATGTGCTTATTAAATAACACATAACACAAAGGGTCAATCGACTTAGGGCCATAAGGGGTTATTTCTCTATGTTAATGAGTTAATAATGGTTATATTTTTAACATAACAATAATATAATAGAACGATTATTAACTCATTGAGTCCTGCCACGAATTAACCATCTCCCGGACAGCGCGGAGTAGAGATACCGACTGCCAGAAATGGTGTAAATGGGTTAAAATGTATTTGTTTTTTGGGGGGTAAATTGTGCTGCTTTAACCCCTTATATACCCGAGATGATTTGATTGTACTCGCGCGGGTGTCACGGTCCTGCGTGGAACTAACAGTAAATAACACGCGAATAACAACCGAGAACTCCCCAGCCAGAGAGCGGCAAACACTGTCCGGGAGCCGGGACAGAGTCACCGCCTGCCGGGGGTATGACAGGCGGGGGGAGAAGCGCTCACACAGCGGGGCATTGGTCTAACGAGACCCGGCCGGGAATCTCCTCTGCAGGGACAGCCGACAGCAACCAACCCCGGAGCCCCTCACTCACCCCGCAGTCCGTCTCCGCTCCGTGCAGCTCCCAGCCGGCTGTCAGCGGGAGGAGCCTGGGCCTGAGACATCCGGGAGCAGCAGGAAACTGCCCGGGGAGAGGCGGCTGGCACGGGCAATATATCCCAGGGCAGCTCGGGGGTCACTCACCAGAGCCACGGGATCCGGCTAAGGAGACTTATATATGCCTGCCTATTATATCTACCCTATCTATATGTATCATATATCTCTATATATAATATATATCTGTTCTATCATCTATATCTCATACCATTATCTATCATCTGTTATATATCCAGTATATGTATCATCTATTACATAATAATTATATACATCTATCTATATGTATCATTTATCTAAATATATCTATTCTATTATCTATATCTTCTATCATCTATATCTCATATAATTATCTATCATCTGTTATATAGCCAGTATATGTATCATCTATTACATAATAATTATATACATCTATCTATATGTATCATTTATCTAAATATATCTATTCTATTATCTATATCTCATAAACATATCCTATTATATATAATCGGTCTCTGTTATATATCTCATATAATTAAATACATCTCTCATCTATATATATCTATTGTCTCTATATGTATCATATTTATTCTATGATCTGTTCTGTTATCTATATCTCATATATGTATCCTATTATCTGTTATATGGCTATTATTATATATCTATCCTGCATCTATTATCTCCTCTCTATGTATCGGTGATACATTCTCTATCTGAACAGATGGGAGCCGCATTGTGTTTTTCTGCCTGTTTTTTGGTGATCGGAGTTTCAGTTCCTTTACAGAAAGTGGAGAGAGGAAGTGAAGACGCCGATCGTCCACCCAAAAGTTCCAAAAATACTCTTCAGTCCTTTCTATAAGTCTGCAGACAGCTTTCCTTTCTAACCCGGCCTCCTTCGCTCCATCCGATCAGTTTGTGGGAATTATGAATAAAAAGTGAGTCTGATGAAAAGTTTCAAAGGTGCTCTTATCGCTATAGCAACAAAATGCATTGGTCCAATCAGCAAGATCATTTCATTGGTTGCTATGGTGACAAAACAATTTTGCAAACTGTGCACAAAAATGTCCTGTGTTAACCATAAGAGTTCTTTAACAATGTTTGACTGTTTGACGTGTTCCTAATGTAATAAGATTCTGACCTGGTGTATTCATTAGATATTTCGCTTGCGTCCCAAGCTGATGATTCAGACAATTTGAATTTCCTGTGGCCTTTATGGAGGACGTTTATGAATGTTGCATGTCCGGTGTTTTCTGGATGAAAGTGATCCCATTAATCAATAAAAGGTGACGCCTTCAGTCACTGCGAGGGAAGCGTCTGACGCAGAGATCCTATTGTCTACGAATGTATAGAAACCCACACGTGACCGTTTGCCGACTGATGGGGGGGGTAGCTATACAATATATGGAATTATAGCATGGATCTATAAATGAGGCAGTGGAGGAGCACACAGGGGTCTTGGGGAACACAGAAGAAGAGAGCAGAGGTAATAGGGTGCAAGTTATGTGATGTTATTTTTGTCAATAAACAGTTTCTGAATGGTAGGTTGGGTATCCATATTTTCACAATGACATCACATGGCATGTTGCATGAGATGTCATGGCTGCAGTAAAGCTCCAGGAGGCTTCCAGGATGTGAAGGTTGGGGTCAGTGGTGTAACTACAGACCGCACGATCCAGGTCGGAAGGCCCTTTCTAAACTATTTTGAACTGGCATGGGGAGACAGGAACGTATTGGGGGTTGCGTGACGTCAAGTGACCCCGTGGTGAAATCGAGCGAGGAAACTGCAGGAGTGGTAATAGGTAAGTGGGGGTGGGAGGGAGGTGGGATACATGTATATATACAGTACATTTCCACTTAGTGGTGTACTCACTTTTGTTGCCATGGTTTAGACATTAAGGGGTTTTGAGATAGAACATTTATTATGTTATACTCATTTTGGGCAGGGCGGAAGGAGATGCCTTTTAAAGAAGCTGCTACAGTACTTGGAAGAATTAATCTACGCGAGAAGGGAAGGCCAACGTAAGATGTAATCGGCTAACAGGTCTGCAAAACCATATGAGTAAAAATGCGTTGACAATTAGGAATGGGGCAGACATGCGCAGACCATGTCTCTATTCATGAATCAATACAGCTAACAAGTTTCACACACACACCATCCACAACACGTACGCCATTACAGGGAACATTAGTGGCTTGAGACTTGACATATTCACCTCGCCTTAATAGAGTCTGATGACAAGCGTCTGAAGCGATCAAAGCCATTGTCACTGTAAACTGGGCTTGTCACAGTATTTTCCAGTATAATATACACGTCGAAAGCCAGTAGGTCTGGCAAAACTGGTTTAACAAGCATAGACGTCATGTTAGGTATGGGATCATGATGAAGAAATGTCAGTGCAGGAGATCAGGGAGCCGTATTCTGGAAACTGTACAACAGTACAATTGTAGCAAATAGACCAAGCTGCATTACTATCCCCACTAACACCTGTGACGCTGTCTGAACTTTCATTTCTGCCAAAATATAGCCAGAAGTATATTTAAGAGATCATTAGGAGGGCAGCACCAAAACTGGGTAACATTCCTTAATGTTTTGGTTTGTGTTTGTCAGTTCTAGTTTTGTCATACCCCTTCCCATATATATATATATGTAAATTGTTTATGCTATATAAGTAAAAAATAATAATGATTAATGATAATAAAATATTATTGGAAAATTAAACCTGGATAGCAGAATTTAAGGCATATTGCTGGTGTAATACCCAGCTGTCACCACTAGGTGTCACTAGACAAATGGATATTTCTATATCAGCTCAAGAGACAATGCTGTCTTTAGTTGAGGTTGATACATTTTATTGAGCCAGCATAAAAAAGGGTGTAAAGTCACATATGCATTTGGGGCCTCATGGGTCTCTTCTTTAAATGGAAGCTATGTTTTATAGTTATTTGATACAGGTTAACATTTTAGCTATTTCTAACACTATGAAAGTTCCGCATGATAGGCTATTCCACTTATGAACAGCAGATGGCTAATGCTTGATTTTTAAAAACTTTTATTGTATTAAAGTCTGTGTTTATGGCAAAGTCGCTGTGTTTAAAGACTGATTTTTTTTTTTAAAGGAGAATTGTTGTAGCCAAATTTACTTAAAATATTGACAGCTTTCCTAAAGTATGTTAATGTATACCAAACTCATGTCATTTATAGCCCACGTTATAGGTGTACTAGTGGGAGAAGCAATCTTTTCACTTCCTTTACTCTGGAGTTGCATTATTCCTTCTCATTAAGGGATTCTTCTCAGATTTGTTCAGTCTGAATCTGGTGGGTCTAAGGCGAAGTTTAAAATAGTGAAATAATTACATGTAGATTCTACAAGTTGTATTCACTTCATTGAGATGAATTAGCCCTACAATTATATGTTTAAACATTTTTATTCCTTTTACGTGTATTTAAAAAGTCAATTACAAATGTCCAAGGCATCGTATGAAACACACAATGTTACAGATCATGAGTATCACAGGTCAAGTAGTACATGCAACATACCGTATATCTGTGGTTTTTTTTTTGCTCTTTCCAACCTGACAGTCCCACTATTTAATTGGCTTGCAGCGTTAACATACTAAATCGAACCATGAACCATCAAAAAGAAATAACAAAATACGGTAAAACCATCAAAAATGCACCCTTCAGTTTCAAACCAAATGCTCATACGTTGTTTGTTCTGTATAAAGATAATTGTTAATATTCATATTGTAGGCGTGCATTTTCTTAAATATACTATAGTGTTTTTCCTACAATATAGATTGTAAGCTCACAAGGATGAGGCCCTCTTCTGCTTCCGTTCTGGAATGACTTCACACATCTAAGTCTCATTGCCAATTTTAATATTGTTGGTAATTGTCCCTCTCCCCTATTGTAAAAGCGCAATGGAATCTGTTGTAATGTAATAATTACTTTAAATTCATTAAATTATTATATTATTATATTATTATCTTAGTCTTTTCTTTCCAGCTTTGTTGCATTTTGTCACATCCTGGAACCTCTGCCATGTAAGGTGAGGAGCCGCTGGAGAAGTCGCCGTAGGATTGACACTGGCTGAATGCTGGAGTTCCTGCTACATGTAATCATAGTTGCAAAGATTATATTGACCTCCTACACATTATGAATTCACGTGTGTTTTTTAAAGTGAACGACCAGCCCTTCCTTATTGAGTATCCTCAGTTTCTTGTACTGACTCCAAACACTACTCGTCCGGGACGCCGATCTAACAATTTAAATCGTGTCGTCATGCAGAGTGATCTAAACCTTAGTTTGTGGTTAACTTTTGTGTGGTTGGGTCATCTTGGAAGTTGTTTCGGTGAATGACATTCATCCTGCGTTACCGAGTCTTGAAACGATTAATGGTAAAAAATGTACAAAACAAAGTTGATGTTTTTATGACCTTTTTGAACTCGGTTAATAGGGAAGTGATGCAGCTCAAACTTAAATATTGTGGCATAATGAGTAAGCCTGCAAAACTTCTGCTCATTCCATAAAAATTGTATATTTGGTTAACGCATAGTGATGACTGTCTCCGCTTGTTGTTCTCTCCGTGTTCCCCCATGAGCAGTAAATGCTAAAATTCTTCATCTTTTCATGCAATCATTTAGTTTGCTATTGTAGAAGCCTTGGCCTTGACTTCATTTTTTTAGATTAAGTAAAGGCTAGTAATACTAATGTGTTTCCATAAAACCCAGTCAGGCTTGTGAACATGAATTTACACGCTATCACCAGAAGAAAGCATGGTTTCCTTGTATTCTTCACAGTCCCAGATGAAGACCATCCAGGGCCCTTAATCAACGCATGCTTATGCATGCTTACACACACACACACACACACACACGAACACACACACGCACACACACACATATATTAAATCTGCTTACCTAACAAGCACCTGGCTCTAACAAGCAGCATTGCCAATACCTATCTCACAGATACCCAGTAGAGCTGCATCATCCATAATGGCATTGGGGCCACGGGTACTCGGGGGGGGGGCTCTAGGTACATGGCTATTATGCTACTGATTCTACAAGCCAGTGGAGACTGGTTATGGGTACACCCTGAACACCAATTTGCAGTTCTGCACTTTTTTGGGGGTATAGTTGCCCAGATCATGTTCCAAGAACCTCTTTAAGAAAGCTATAACCACTGACTGTGAAAATCTAAAGCGAAAGGCTTTTACACGCACATTGCCGCATCTAAAGGTTTCAATAGTGCTTCTGACATTCTAGTTACTTGGAATTGCATTTGGGGTGTTTTTCAACCAATGTTTTACTGTCGCTTCATCCAGTAGCCAATGGCTTAGAAAGGGAATAGAATGTATAAAAACGTGCAAAATGAAATAAATCTTTCAGCTTATGGAGACACATTTTCTATAAATGATGCAAAGTCATCACCAGTTACATTTTGGGTAATTCTGACATAAGACGGTTTCAGGTTCTTGTATGTGTTTTATAATAATTAGTATCCAGGGTTATAAGAAGGCTCCCAAAAAGGAAGAAACCTCGTGGTTAACGACATGGTAGACCTCTTGCAATGTCTGTGGACAGGTAGATTTAAGTTTTACTTGGCCATGAGGTTATGGTTGAGGTGATTATCTTTATTTTATCTTCCATGTATTTCATTTTTCTTTCATTGCAGAATAATCTGAAACTAGATGGTCAGAGATTTAGATGTAATGTCAGGAAGTTCTGCTTTACCGAAAAATGGGTTTTATTATACCGGTAAATAAATGAAACAGCCTCCCAGCAGAAGTAGTAGAGGCTAACACAGTGAGGGGATTTAAACATGCATGGGATGGGTGCATGGCTCCAGAATCAAGATCAACGACTGATTAAGATCTGAATCACCAAAATGGGCAGACTAGATGAGCCGAACAGTTCTTATCAGCCATCAAATTCTATTTTTCTATGTTATGTGATTTGTATTCTATTTTATTAAAACGAATAACATTTGAAAATAGCGTGGAAGCTTGTAAGGGGCAGAATATGGCCCGTTGAGAAAATAAAAACGTATATATCTATATATATATATATAGATCAGGAGCTGGCAAAGGGACTCAATATCTGGATTCAGAAAAGGGATCCCATTGGTTAACCAACCTACCAATGGCTACACAGCATTGTCAAAAGAACTGCATTTGTGGTTTGTGGAAATAATGGCTGTTTAATATATAAAAATTGGTCTTCAATGAGATGTTTGTATCGAAAATCAATCTTCATACAAATCGTTTTTTGGGGGTCACCGTCCTTTAAAGAAATGGCGGATGCAAACAGTTCTGTCTGCTGGACAATAAGGAAGTCATTTTGGGGACTTTGTATTAGAAGTCCTCAGTCGCCCAGAACGATGAGTTTCGTTCACACCCCGGATTATCTGTTTTCTGGAATGTGAATATGACAAAGATCCGTCCGCCGACGGCGGGTGCAGCAGCAGCAATCACCGCGTTTACGGTTTAGCTGCATTCCGGTACAAAGAATCTTCAGGGTTTTGTAACAGAAAGGATCTAATTTCCCAAAATAAATACACTTTATTCACTCAAAGTACGAGACATAGGAGTTTCCAGAATCTCTATGTGGAGAATGTTTTCATTTCAGACTTTCAGTGCGTTGATATTAACACATTCCATGGGAGATACATTTATTTTAATCTGGAGAAAAAGCGAATAGCAATAGGCATTTGAATGTACACTATATGGACAAAAGTATTGAGACACCTGACCATTACATCAACAAGGACTTTGATGACATCACATTCTAAATACACAGTGGCAGCTATAAGAGCTTCCACTCCTCTGGGAAGGCTTTCCACAAGATTGTGGAGGAAAATCAGGGTGTCAGCAGGAGCCAATATTCAGGGCCGTACCCCAGAGGTGCTGGCTGGGCAGAGATCTCTCTTCACTAGCCCCGCTCTACTGTGGGGGCAGTCTGCGTGCCAGGGCTGGCCATTGGGGTGGGATGTATATGATCTATGTCTTTGGGTTTGTATGTATTATTTAGTTGATCACTATATTATCATGTATTATTTAAGTTAAGGTAAATGTTATTTGGTATTTAGGTTACAACTGGAGTGAAACCCAATATAGTTTCTATTGCGTATTACTCTGTGTGGTAATCCCAATCCCCTGTACTTGGAAGTAGTAGCAGTAGTGTAGGGGGCAAAGGGACTCTGGGGGTGATGATAGGAGAGCTACTTCTTCTGCTGGGAGGCTTTTCCACTTATCTTCTACCCTCTCCCTAAAGTAAAGCTTCAGTACACCTAAACCTCTAGTTTTAGGTTCGGACCTCTCATCTTTGAAACAAGCGTCCCCTCCTCTCTGATGAGATGTTTCCATCACATCTGCCCTCTCTCTTCTTTCCTCAGTTCTACATTTTGAGTCTTTCTTGATATTTTTCATCCTGGAAAACATTCACCATAGACAGAGGGATCTTCAACAGGTGAACACACAAAAACAATTTATGGTTGATTAAGAAAAAATGAAAAATAAATCAAAATATTAACAGGTGCTCTGTTCCATTAATGCGTTTTTATTTGAAACAATGAAGCAGAGTTCAGGTGAACAGAAAACAAGCGACTCATTTGGAGTTAAAAGATGTTTTATTGTTTGATGCATAATTAGCAGTGACACACAAAGTACAAACGTTTCAGGACCATCTGTTGGATCATTTGCCGCGTAGCCTCCCTTTAAAGATGCTGTTCCACTAAAAATGAATTTTACGTTACGCAAATAAATCACAGCTGTTCTATCTATTGTTTGATTTAAAGGTTAACTAAGCAACAATTAAACTTTTAAGAGGTCTTTACAGTTTCCCAGAAAATGTTACACAATTAAGAAATATTATTTTGCGGAAGGGTTTAAGTATTCAGCAGGAATAGGACTGATGTTTCAAAAGTGGTAAATTCAACATAGCAGGTAGAACGGCACCTTTAACCTTTCTAATAGCAGGCTGTATGCTCAAGTATTTGTGACACACAAAGGTTTGCACATTGCACTAAATACACTTCATCGCCAGTCATTACAAACATTTGATCATCACCGTCCACACAGGTGACCCATTAATGTGTCCAGAGAAGGCTGTAAATGTGGTGCAGTCCCACTGATATTAAGCAATATAGCCATGAAAAATAAGGCAGGACTCGCCAAACTTAGGGTACCTGGAGGGCAAAGGAATACATGGCCATATAGCGTGACGGAATCCCCAATACTTATGCCTTAGATAGGTGTTTTTTGGTAGTCGCTGAATTCTTGCTCTGTTTTGTGTATCACTGACTTCTTTCTTCCATCTTCTCCAAGATAAATATTTTAACACCTATAAAAACATCACTCATTGCAGGGTGTTAACATAGCAATTAGATCTCTTCATTAAAGCATTCGTCACCTGAGCAGCACGGAACATTACTATACTGCCATAAAAGAGGACTAGAATGTTATGATTAAAAAGGGATTATGGTGCAATGCTTGAAAACTGGATGCAATAGCATCCAATGGAATGCTGATGATGACCAGATAACTTGGTTGCTTGCCATTATCACTTATAAATCTTTGCGACAGAATCACCTTTTGATTCTTTTTTCTAAACCCACCGTTTTAAGATGGTGACAATGCTTTTTGGTGATCTGTTCACTTTAAATGGATACGTTTTGGGAATTATACGTTGCAGTGAACATGAAATAATGGTCACCCTGCAGTATGACATTTTATATGTGTCTGTCCCGTGTTAACATGAGGTTTGGTCACCCAACATCAATTACAATAAAAAAAATAAATAAATAAAAAAAAACTAGTTTGCCTTTAGTCACAAGTTTAGAAAGTTCCACTAAGAGACGTTGGCACCAGGGCCATCTTTAACCATAGTAGGGTACAGGGCAAGCAGCGGCAGTCCCCCAGATGGTGGCGTAATGCAGTGCAGCCACCAGCACAGACATCTACCCCTGGGGTAGCTTCGGTTTTTGGTCCTTGTTGAAGAAGACCATGGTTGGTATTAGCAAGACAGCGATACAAGGTCTGGATTACAGGGGCATTGATACATAATTAACCATTTTACTCAAACTTCATGAAAATGTGTGTTATCGATGATTTACTCAAAGATGATAATGCCAACTCCAAATTACTACAACATTACAATGACCATTGCAGAGAGCTTCAGCCAGTACGTTAGCTCTTAAATATATTTGTTTAATTAAAAGGAAATAAAATATCAGAAGGCAGATCACGGTGTGATATTCCTCTTGTGTTTCCTGGAATCTCAGTTCCGTGGCGTATTTCTGAGCCTAACAATGTGCAGAACTTCTAGGGCAGTATATTTGCTGATTGCTACTTAAATGATGTGTCACAACAACCAGCTAAGACACTGCCAAAGAAACACTCACAGACACCATATGCATCCGGAATGCTTTCCTTTTTCAGTCCTCCTCTTCCAATGAGTTGATCCTAAAACGGGAAAATAAAATGACATCGTACCTTCTATCTCCATCCGGCTGCCAGGACGTGAATCATGTTCACTTGTGGGTGGCAAGGCGAGATTGTTCCGGATGGGTCATTGTTGGGTCTTTTCCTATGAAAAATCAGAAAGCGCATGAACAATGCACGAAGTATGTCTTGAAGAACTGCGGTCTTTGTATCCATGGGTTTGGGTTCAAGAACACTGTACCTACATCGGGAATTTTGGGAAACTATACTTTTAAAGGGATGTAGCACCATAAAAAAAGGTTTTTTTGGAGGAGCAACTAGGGGGTATTACACGTGATGAGTTCTTTCTCTTAGAAACATTCTTACAGCTTATTTAGTTTTGAGATTTGTATCAGGGTGCGAAGCAGCCAATAGTTCACTTATTATAAGTGGAATATCTATAGTTGTTATAACCTCATCAGACAACATTAAAAAAGCTCCTCTAAGACACAGTGTGCCAGTAATATATAAAGCCTCTACTTCATGAGTTGAAATAGCCTTTAAGTGAGACATCGGTGGGTGTATTCCTGGGTTCTTAAGAAGGAAAGAATCTACACCCCAAAGAGACATACCCAGGGGTTTCCCCCAAAAATCAGTAATAAAATGGGAATAGACATCTTCGTCACATAGAGGATACATCATCAAGGTGTCCTGCTTTACTATTCCACGACAACAGAGAATGTAATTCTGGACACGTGCTTATTGATAAAAAGGACTCTAAAGATGTATCCCTCACTTCTCAACTATAGCATATTTACAAAAGCATTACGTTTGTCTGTCTGGAGCACAGTATATCTGCGCATGCGTGCTTACGTGCATGCCAGACACAGGTGCCATCACTAGGGGTATCTGCTGTTGGTAAAATAAAAATGAAGTTGCCTTGATTAAACACTCAAAAGGAGGAATACACACAACCACAGAACCCTTTGATCTATGTTCCATAACCTGAATCAAGCAGAAGTAGATACAAAAAAAACGAAATGGAAAGTCCAAAGAGGGTTTCACTGTTCACAGTCTAAGACTTCTTCAAGAGATGTTAATTAGTCGTTTACCTGCTTAATTCCCATCCATGTAATCGAAGCGGTCCCAGTAAAGTTGATGGTCATGGGTTTTTCGCTCTGGCAGCGATGTATCTACAGAATCTGTAGAAATCGTCATCCGGTAACTGGGAAATCAATGGAGACCATACTCGGAATCATTAGGATAAAGAACTAATCTTAAGTAAACATAAGTAAAGATTGATCACTACGAGCACAACACCCAACTACTCTTCCGAGGGTAATATCGCACCGCACAGTATTGATTATAATTTACATTCTACATGATCAATATATTTTTTGTCTGTACTCCTTGTCAGGAATTTAATCTTCAATGGAAATATTCTGTTCTATTCAAAGGACCTGGCATTTGGGGGAAATAAATTGACTTACTGTTTAGGAGCAAAATCCTTAATTAATTTGTTACACGGCAGAGAGCTTGTGATTCCAGTCCTTCATCTTCCGTATAAATGTTGTTTTCCTGGTGACCCGTGCAAAACCCACGCCGTTATCCCAATCGCACAAACGCTTTCACGATCCAGGCAGGTAAATGGAAAAAAGCTGGGAAAACAGTACAACAGAAACATACTAAATTCTGCTCAGAGATTTTATAATGCTAAAAGTTATTACAACTTTCAGGGCAGCTCATTAAGGCTTTTCATAGCTCTCAGCAACTGAAGAGGTATTAACAATGGGAAGGAATAATCATGCAGATCCTAATAACAGGACGTTTAATGTTCTGCCTCCTCTGCTGAATGTAACACTTTTATCATAAATATAATATTACAAACACAGCTTCTAGTACTGCTGAATGTTCAATTATGTACTGTACTAAGTTGTAAAAGTCAGGCTCGGCAGTCACAGACCAGCTCCAGGAGTAGTATTTAGTTGTTAAATATATTGCGAGTTTAGTTATTCCCGTATAGTCCTCACTTACTCTTCGCAGCAGTTTAGTTAATACCATATACTGATCACAGCATCAATTCCATAGCATCCCAGCCACAACTTATTAGCAGTAAGATCCCTAGGTACCAAGCCAGTCCTAAACCAAATGGCACCCTAGACAAGAGTTCTCGACTTGAGTACAACGAGGGGCGCTTACAAGCCAGAAATAAATCAGAGTTATTTATGCCACATTACCCTGTAGATAACCTGCCTCCTGGTCCATAATTTTTGGAAAATAAAGAGTTAAGTCATTAGCTCAGAGTTTGCCTCTTTGCAACCCTAGGCCTGGCACCCCCTGATTCAGCCACACTAGGCAGTTGCCTGTGACAGCCCTGGAAATAGAACAGTCATGAATTATAGTATATTTATATATATATATATATATATATATATATATATATATATATATATATATATATATTGGCTAATGGAAGAAACTGAGCATACTGACCCAATAAATACTTCTCCTTGGGACAATGGCAAATATTTACAAGGGTGCAGAAGCTTTCAACTCAAGGGCGTTTTATAAGTGGGTTTGGTGTATAAATTGGTCACAATTATTTCTCTAATGACGTTCCAGTCACCTCCCTTCCTTTATTGCAAGACATCTAATGTACGCCGATGAATCCTTTCAAAGGAATTCCATGTAATGCAGCCAATAAAGACATGCGCCATATTGGTTCTATGCGTAGCAGGTCTATCTGTGACACCTTAAGCTTTAAAGGGCAAAATATACACTTACAGTATTGATAATTCAGCATTTTTTTCCAACCTTGGTTTATATACATTAAACCTTTTCCATGTAGTTAGCTGAAAGGTTATTATTTCTATGAAAAAACATTAGATTTTTGCCTTTTTGGGAGACATAGGATATGGACACACCGCACCATATACCAATAATAATAACAAAACCTGTGTATGCACGCTATACACGTTAATGACACCTGTGGAAAGGCAGTAGCTTTTGGTAAAGTAATTGATACTTATCCCTTTTTTAAAAAAACAAACAACAAAAAAAAAAAACTAAAAACTACACATTATTAGTGCTTTACCAAGAAAACAGACAGGATAGCGTGTGTGTGTGTATATAATGGTCGCATCATAGAAATTGTTCAATGTGCGTAAAAGTCTGACCAGTAATATCAAAACTGACATGAATACCTAATATAACAGCATTGTTTCCTTCATAAAAATCTCACTGCAAGGCGACATCTCCATTTGAAGAACATAAACTATCTATAAAGCAATACAATTCTGAGACAATGTGTGCAGTTTAAAGGAAAATTTGCATCCCTCAATAGCATTCAATAAGTAAATGTCATTTCCAGTAGTCAGTGACTTCGAATTTTCCATTGTAACTATAAATGACGCGCTTCTGAGTCGTATCAATTTTGCGGTCCTTTCCCCCCCCCCCACTAGATGTGACAGAAAAAAGTTAATTGTTATGTCAGTGTGAAAGTGCTGTACCCATATTCATCTGTAGAGAAGAATAGTGTTTGAACAAGAAAGTAAAAGCTATCCCTTTATTTAATTCCTTCGGTGCAAGATGGCACTGAATGGGTTAAAACGTGCAAGAACAACATGTATACACTAAAAGATATCATACAGAGCCTTGGAACACACCGAAAGCGCAGAACACATGGCAAATCTAAAAATGTTATTGTATATTTATGTACATAACAGATCTAAAAAAAAAAAAAAAGTTGTTCTGCGACTAACAAGCCGCTTGAGCTGCCATTGCTGTGTGTTAAAGCACAGTATCTTTTCTATAAATTATACATTTCATAAACGTATTACTTGTGGATAGCATTCATCAGTTATTCCTGCCCACCTTGCTTACACAGGGCTCTATCATATTAAATGTCCCTGATACTAGACCATGTTAAACGGCCATATTCATAAAGATGTAAAGAGTAGAGTACTTTCACAGCAGAAATCTAACCGATTCCGTAACGACACAGAGAGGAACCCTAAAAGATTACATTTACTACCAGAAATCTTTACCGACACACAGAAACGTCCTAGCAGATTATCTGGATTACCTTTTCCTTGTTTTTTGTTGATCGCTTTTTTGTTTACCTGAGTCAAATTATACATCTCAACTCAAGCGTTTACTCCAATTCCTGAAATGATTGTAATTTCGCGTCTCGTTATATGGATTTAAATGCTGGTTCGTTCTCTCCGCAGTGCCAGCACTTGCTTCCACTATCTTCCTTTAAAACGCATATCCGTGTGTCAGGTTTCCTACACATGGTTTGCGTGTTTGTAAAGCATGCCAGATTTAGATTACCTGGATTACCAGAAATCCACCTGATTCTGTAATGACGCATAAATAAACCCTACAAGATTACCAGAAATCTGCGGGATTCCAGAACGCCACCCGAAGAATTATACTAGATATCCCAAACTAGCAGAAACCCACCTCGTTCTGTAATGGCGTACGGAGGAATCGTGGTGGACTCCCTGGACTTTCCAGACCATGCGTGGTGAAGCGGTGGCATATCCAGATGTAACGGTCACTTCTCCTATCGGTGTCTCACTCAACAACGCAAACTCACACCAGCTGCGAGTATCTATCTATAATCTTATTATATATAGCCGCATGTCACGAGTACCTAGCGTTAGCCACACCTGTGGACAAGCGTTACACCCTCAGGTGGACGGGAACAGAGAATTAGCTCACTGAGTCACCGGCAAAACTGAAAGACAAGAACCGGCGCTTATCAGCAGGTGCAGAGAGATACCTCGACAATAAAGCTGGTGACAAACACGTAGCACGCTGGTGGGAACTGGACAGCAATCTCCCGGGCCGCCATGTTGGCCGAACCTTCTAATCTCAGCAGACCCTACGGCAACATTGTCTCTACTTTGCCTTTATTTATCATGACAACTTCTACAAACATGGAACAGGGAGGGTTTGTGAACCGAAGTAGGAAAAACATTGATACAAACATTGATTAAAGCGGTTTAAATTTCTGTAACAGTATTCTAAGAATGGTGAAATTTGGGGAAGACTAGGACAAAAATCATTCTCAAATATTAAAGGCTTAAGGCGTTATATTGTGGTTACCAACCCGTGTAGTTTGGAGGAGAGTTGGACGTTTCTTGGACATTCTTGCAGGAGAAGATCCCCGGAGTTGTCCCTTTGACTCAATCTCAGGTAGTTGACAAACACCCTCCGTGACAGGAGACAGGTGGAGGAGGAGCTGGTCACCTGAGGTAAAGCACAGAGATAGTGCTGGTTATACTAAGCAGGTATAAAAAAAAGTTGGTATAAACCTGTAAGGTGCGGCCGATACAGAAACATCAGGATCGTTTTAGCGAGGGACAGCCAGGGTCAGATTCCTCAGCTGTCACGTGACACCCCTCCCTATGGCTAATTTCAGACATTTACATCATAGAAAGGCATAAACACAAAGGTATGAGGAAGCCGCGTACCGTCCCGGCACTGCGAGGGTGTGTAGAGCCCCGGCACCCCTTTTGCTGCACGGCAGCTCAACTATCACGTGAGGATGGCGAGTGTTAATCCCTTTTAGAGCAAGTGGGGCAAGTTAACACTTCAAAGCTTCTTGAAGGGTTAATGCAGGTAGGTACACAACACGCATGGCGCCGCCATATTCCGCAGTGGAGTACAACTGCTAAACATGACATAAACACTGCATCACGTAAAAACATTGGTCTTACAAAAACCAAATAGCAGGACTCTGATCAAACAAGCTAAAAACATATTGAAAATCAGATTATATTATTCATATTCCATGGTTGGAGGCGCGTTTGTTTTGTTCATAGGGCGAGATAGATTTTCTGTAGGGTTTATATGCTTGGCATACAGGCGATTAATCAGCGTTTTGAGATATTCAGTAAACAAATCTCCTTCTACCTGAACCTGGACCACCTATAACACCCAACAGAAAAAACCATCATGTTACAAATTGTATCGAACTAACAATTCACAAAAACGTGAAACAAACAACAAAAAGAACTTAGTTGCCCTCAAATCCCAGGCATTAATAGACCCCCCATGTTTAATTCACTCGCTGATTTACGGGAAAACTTCATAATCTAAAACAAGAAGTTTAGATGTAATGTACGAAAGTTTACTTCCTCCAGAGGGTGGTTAGTAAATGGAACAGCCTCCCATCAGAAGTGGTAGAGGCTAATACAGTGAGGGAATTTAAACCTGCATGCGTTACACACGCTGTGTAAGCGTCCTAAAATAGGGAAAAATATACACCAGCGTTCACAGTATGTTGGATGACGGATGGGCTTTGGTGTAAAAATCATACATGGCCGACTTATTCTGCAGTGAATAACCGGGAGAAAGTGGTTTTATCCCCGTCGGCAGATCCTTGCTGCATTATAACAGATGCCGGGGCCTCATGATGAACACTTGATGCAAGAACAGCACTATTTGCTGCTGCAGTGCAAAAAAAAAAAAATGGTGCAGCGGCATCAATGCGAGTCCGAGAGGCATCGGCGATCGGGAAAGGACTCTGCGAGGCATCTTCAGCAACCCTCTGATCAGAAGGCAGGGGAAATCCGACAGAACGAGGCCCCAGATGCCTCCCAACCCCCTTCTCGCAGACAGCTCAGGCATGCCTGGACAAGCCTCGACACATCTAGGAAATTCCCCTTTGCTAACTTTCAGGGCACGGGAGAAGATATTATTGCTGCAGTGACCAATCCAAAGTCACCTTGTGCCCCCCGCTCGGTCCAAAGCCCCTGATCCAGCGCCGATCCGAAGGGACGCGGCAGACCCTTCCACTGGACCCCTTCTACACAAGACGCTGCGGGATCTCTCCAAATTATTATCCGCATTAACTAAGAGGGTACCGAAAAAAAGTAGGGGGTCCCGGGCGCAGGACTGTAACTCATTTAATGGTGGGATATAATAAAAATGGGGGAAAAGGGATATCTGCCGCATTTCTGTAAAGGCAGATCAGCGACGGGGAAAAAATTGTAACACATGAAATGTATTAAAGTTGTGTTAGAATATTATACAAAAAAATATATATAAAATTTCTCAACACCGTCCCGGCTGGAAGCGGAGAACACGTTCCGTACGGATTTCTCAATATCTGCTGTAATTGTAAAGGTCGGGAAGCCGGCATCTCTTACACCTGCAGACATGCTGCAGTGCCCAGACATCCGAGACAGAGCTGCTTCTCCTTTCCAGATTAACCCCTCCAACGCCTGCAGGTCAAGCCGCTCACTACAATGCTTCGGGCAGCCCCCCAGCAATAGGGGTGATTAATAATCTTGGACCTCAAGTAAAAAAAAAGCATTAAAAAAAACCCAAATATGTAATTCTAAATTAATTTCTAATTATAGAAAAATATATATTCTTAAAGCGGCAATAAACCCACTGGAAACGTAGGGCATTATGGATAGGTTGCGTCCTGTCCATTAAGGTCACACCCAAGGTCAAAGTGACTAACCCCCTTTGTTATATGCCCAGGATGTCATTTAAATTGACCATACGTCTGAATATAGATTGTAAGCTCACAGGGACGACATCTACTGCTGTCCGGTTTCCCTTAACGTGCCTTAGTTATTGTGGATTTTATATATATTGCCAGTTTTCATTAGTTATTAGTAATTTTCACTCTCCGCTGTTGTAATAGCGCCAGAGAATCTGCTGTACTCAATTAAATGTAAAATAATCTGCTATAAATTACATTGGTTCCTCCAGATGATCCGTTCACACACGTTCAGCATCACGTTATCCTTTTTCCGGCCTCAAACTTCAATGTAGCATTTTTTTAACGTATACTTAATAAAAGGGCACATGATACAATGATTCACTGCAGAGAAGAGATACAATGAAACAATACCGAGAGAATACTAAGATTGCTACAGCTTTCTTGCTGAGCTTACAATGTTAGACGAGTACTTCTACTTCATGAAAGAAGCAAAACTATAGAAACATAGAATTTGACGGCAGATCAGAACCATTCGGCCCGTCTAGCCTGCCGATTTTTCCCGATGTAAAGACTGAAATCAGTTCTTGGTCTTGTCTTAGATTCAAGGGTAGCTTAATGCCTATCCCATACAGGTTTCAATTCCCTTACTATATTAGCCTCTACCACTTCTGATGGGAGACTGTTCCATTTATCCACCACCCTCTGTAAAGTAAAACTTTCTGACATCTATCCAATATCTAATGTCTATATATTTGCAATGTTTCAATTTTTAAAAATTAATTTAATAAAAGCAGCAGGGCCCAGGAAAGACCCCCTACAGGTAAAGAATTGTGCCAGGTTCTAATTAACGAATTAACTGTTGCACTACAGCGCAATACGTTTTTTTTCTCTTTTTTTTACCATTGGTTTGTATTCCCCCCCCCCAATACACAAGCAACCACAAAAGGGTTAAGGATAAAGTTTAAAATGGGAAGAGGGTGTCATTTCACAGCATACTTCCAGTAGGACACAGTAAGTGCATCGCATGATAGCCGATCACACACCTCAGCGAGCGTGCCTTCTAAACTCATCAATATCTGATAAACACATTAAATTAAGAGCATCCGAACGTACGAACTTAAGCGGAAAACCGTCACACTATTTAGGAAGAAAGTGTCTTAATCGTAAAATATTTTGAATACAATAAATAAATAAAGCATTGAGACATTTCATTAACCCTTTGCTTGCTGTGCACAAGTCACAGTAGACAAGTTCATTAAAAAAAAATAATATATATATATATATATTATAATTGCATGGAATAAAAAATAAAGAACATGTCCAGGCATCATCGAGTGAAGAGCTATATAAAGGGAGATCAAAATGCAATTTCCTAAAAATAATGGGACTGCATGGCGTGTGCTGCAGTGTGACCCAGGTGGGTTCTGCTGCAGATCGAATGGGTTGAATGATGTAGTATAAAGCAATGGAGGGGGGGGGGTCAGGCAAGCATGAGGTCAGACTGCAATAGGGAGCAGTGCTTGTTGAGACTTACGTGCAGTCTCCGGGCACAGACAGGCCGGAGAGATGGGCATGAGTGTGCGAGAGAGGATGAGACTTCCTTTCCAAGCATTGAAAGTTGAGTGGTGCAGTGCCCCGGCACAGCGCTATGACATTGTTACAAGGCTTCTCTGGCAGCCTAAACTGCACAGCTCAGCAGCCTCTCCCGTTGTCGCATGCCGAGCCTGCATCAGATCCGCATGCTAGCATGTGTTGGGACTTTTAAAGGGGAAGCCAACCTCCAGTGGGAGGGTTGGAAAGTGAGGGGGGGGCATAAAAAAAAGGATGAGAAGCTTTGTCCTAAAGTCTCTCTCCAGCAGCTGAAGGGCAAATGATGGATGTGGGGGCCAACGGTGGAAGAATCATCGAATTCTGCAAAAGACTGATAGAGAGTTTGAGAATGGGAGTGATAGGAGTTAGAAAAATCTGTGGGTAGAAATCTGAAGTTTTATGAAAATGTATTTACTGACTTGGCTCCTAAAGGGTTTATAGTCGCTTTTCCTGGCTAAGAAGGAATATAAAGCTTGAGTTTAAAGTGGCCTAAGCAGTACAATACCCCCTCGGGGTATATCTAATGGGATCAATTAGTACTTAAGTACCTATTTCACGTTACTGTCATGAAGCAGCTAATCCGAGCAGTGCTTATTGGACAGAGGGTAAATATTGGGGATTCCTGGTTGAAAGCAATATTGCTATGTTGTTAGGAAGGGGTTAAAGAACACTGCGTTACTGCTTCCGCCATATAAATAGTTAAATACTCATTCAGCAGGGGAGGTAAACACTGTAGACTTCTTACTGATAATCTGAAAGGCATCGCTGTGGCAGAAAATAGCACAGGATGGATTTCACGGCAGCAGTATCGATTAACCCTTCTGCTGCTAGCTGTTGACATCAACCATAAAGCAAAGACGTCATCCCTTTAACCTGTATGTAGAACGATGACAAGCAAAAGCTGATAAGGGCTTCGTGTTGCCAAGAGGAAGTTCGCCGGTATATAACTATTTATAAACTGAATAAAAATACCGATGGTACATTTGTTGATACAGCTGACGGTCAGGGCATAAGCCATGTTGTCAGTCCTGTCCTGGTTACCTTTGGCCTGATGGGAGCGACACTACACCTGACTACAGACAGGACTAGTTTGCAAGACTCAAAGTAAGGGTCAACCAGGTGCGGCTCTGGATTTTTGCTACTTTAACAAAAGGATTCACTGCGGACCTTTCTTTAGATAATAAGTGTAATAACGCATGAACAGGCGATACGGTATTTATTACCAATGTATTAAAATACATTAAATGGATAGCTTTATGAATCTGGGTCACTAGTTCAAGTTCCAAGGAACCCTTGAGACTGTGGGGTAATCTACGCAGACGCTTAACCCGCTATAAGGTTGTGACACCCCTAGACAACATAATACACGCAAGTCACACATCTTGTAAACATGCTAACCATCCTATGCACATGCAAAACATACCAATAAAAACAAAAAAGATGTGCAATTTCAGATTCAGGGCCCATTCTACTTGAAGTCTGTCTCAGTCGAATGACATTGGTAATGCCCCTAAGCACTCATCCCTCGGACTTCTTTAATAAAGTCGGGGGCTCGGCCCAGTCCGCCCACCATTAACAACACATCTGCCAAACCACCGCACACAACAGCTGCAAACATGGAAACACAATTATCTAGAAAACATGACATTATTTAATGTATTTTCTATGATTTACTAACTTAAGACAAAGCAAATTAGGTTAATGGTATATGGCAGGGTTGGGCAACAGATATAAAACTCCAATGATGCTCAGCCAACAACAGCTGAGGGTGAGCCGGGTCTAAGGCCCGCCGCGAATGCGTTCATTCCTTTACTTCGCTAAATATGAATGAGAATTTGTTTTGGATAGGTTGTTTCGGCATGCAGCAAATAGAGTCTACCTCCGTCAGCATCCCCACCGCTGGGTTTCCGTGTACGTTACACTGCTGCATCGGATTAATTCTCTAAAATATCACTGGCAGCAGTACAGCTCAGGTCCATTTTCAAAATGAAATCAATGCAATGTTGTTAGCTTTCCCAAGTGCCACTTGTGCCAGATGCTTGAGGGGTGTATTCAATAAACCAGAAGCAGAATTGAACATTTCAACTCCTTTATTTCACTGTGCGCTGTAAAGAAGAACATGAGGGAGTCGACTCCAGACTGTGTGACCCTAAGACTGGAACAAACACCACGACACTCTGGGGCAAACCCGGACAGTTACCAGTAGCGACTGGGGATTAAAAATGGCCCTAGGCCTTTAAGGCCAGAGATCAATAGAATGAAGCATCCGTGGCTGATTGCTGGAAACACAGAGCCGCACGCTAAGGACGGGATCAGCCACGTGAGCAGCAATAAAGGTACGCAGGAGATGCCACTGGCTCACCTGGCTGGTCAGCAATATGGAAAAATTATGTGTCCTAGAAAACATGGCCGACGCGGTCATCATAGTGAGAAGATCTCTCAAGCCAGCCCAAGATCCCCAATACATGCAGAAGCGTGACGGTGGGGCTGCTACATAGCTAGACTGTGTGGAAATCGGACACTTGGCAGCTATGCTTCTTACAGCGACCAGGTTACTGGGCTTGGCCTTTATGATGCAGAAGAAACTCTCCTACAAACGCCTGTTAAGTGAGGATTCTGAAAGCTGGCGCTGTCCGCTGCACGCGTGTCGTCAATGTTTTTAGCCATGATTTGTATGACTCACAGGGAGCATGCATTTTAATTAATTTTGGTAAAATCCCGTGCTGCTGCAATATTCAGCTCAGATTTACAACCTGCTATAAAACAAGTAAATCCAGCGACCACTCGAGTTAAGCTTCACTTTTCCCAGACTGGCTTCCTACACTACGATCCTGAGCCGGCGTCTGAAGCATGGGAACCCAGAGTACTGTCACAAATAAAGACGCATTTTGATATTTTTGCAACAATACGTGGAATACAAGATGTTTGTATTCCATCTGTATATTCCATACATGTGATGTCGCGTGTGCTCATGTGTTCAGCTGTGTGAACCTGAACAGTTGGTAAGTCTCATAATTCTCTATGGCAGGGCCGTGAAAACGTGCACTTTGAGATATTGTTGGTATAGAATGTATCAAATCGTAATCAATGTTTAGCAATGACTTCCCAACTGCATCTTAAAGTGTTTTAGACGTTAATTACAGTCCAAAAGAAGCCCCCCTCCAAACACTTGGCTTCTAAATGTGAAAAGGGACTTTCTGTGAACTTCTGGCTCCTGACGCGTAAGATCTTCATGCCATTACACCCCCAGTCACAGAGAAATTCTTCCTATCCCGAGCCTGTAAATGTCTGAGAGATCACGAAGGAAGGAGACGGTGAAGCCCAGCATTTCACATGACCATGCGCACTCCATCAGCTGTGACACGCATAGATACACAGTGACTCACACGCTGCAAAGCCAGTCTAACATCATGTATGCGCTCAATATTAAACCACCTACCTCATATCCATTAGAATGTTTGAATGTCACCTTTCAACCAAGGACCCAATTCAAACAAATCGGGGAAAACTACAGAGGCCAGCCAGGCATTAAATATACTTTGCTTTTTTCTTTACATCTTAATTTGTTCACAGCTAATTTCCTTACCCCTCTCTAATTTTTAGAGTAAAGTATCATATCCTAACATCAATATCCTAAGGATGCTGCTCTTATGTTCAAAGGGGTGCCTTAAGACCAATGTACACTTCATGTGTGTTACAGGACATAGGGACCAATGTTATGGAGACAGCTGGGCCACCCATATACACAAGTCATGTAGCCCCCTACTAGGGGGTGCCACATTTAGGTTTTTTTCTTATACCAGCAAGTGAGGGCATGCGAGAGGGGAAGTCCTAAAACATAGTTTACCCAAGTTTACCCTCCGCCTGGTCTTTATAGATGACATGCCTCAGAATTACATAATTATTATGTAGCGGGCAGAAAGCCTGGTGATTACTGCTTCATATACATATTTGATTATATTTGATACCCCCAAATAAGTGTTCACAGCCACAGTGATTGGTGTTAATGATACTTTGGATGGGGGATCAAATTCAGAGAGCAAGAAGTACCATCCCATTTGGGATTCAAGACCTCAGAGGTTCCCTCGTATATGATTTAAAAGGTTTTAAATGTGTTGAAAGATTCTGTTACTCTACATCTGTCTATAAATATGTTGCCAGAGCAAATGGTTTCGTGAATCCATTTTCGTAATTTATAGCATTGCCAGGAATGCCGGCTTGGGCCCATTGCCTAGCTCGATAAGTTGGTGCCGAACTGGCTCAAACTCTTCCTCTTAGCCAGGACGTTGGTCCTTATCTGTGTTCCGATTGCTACCAAATAGATCTTTAAGTAAAAAGTCATTACCTACAATATTTAGGTCCTTGGTGGTTCCCGGTCCCTTACAAGCAGCTTTAGGTAGCTTGGTGGGATCATTATATATACAATTAAGTGGCATCTTGCACTTGGCGTAAACTTCAGGAGGTAGCTCTGTAAATAGAGGAGCCGGTGTAGGTAAAGCAGGACATCCAATTATATGTTCACCGGAAAACATTTAACGCATTTATACTCTTTTGAAAAAGAAATGATTCATTCCATTTAACATACCTGTCCCTGATGGAAACATCACAACGGATTAAAACCTGATAAAATTGACCTTTCCCACCCAGCTCAATTCACACAAAGATTGTCAACAAACAGATTAGAATCAGAGGGCCGGAGGTGGATAGGTACGGCTAGGTTTTACAGCTTTCGGTTAACACGTTTGAAGGCCTGTAGAAATCCAAGAGCAAAGGAATTCAAGAAATGACATAAACTTGTGATTCAAATGCAGCTCTGTTTTCTATGAGCCTCCTGTTCCAAAAAGTCAAGCTGAATCACGGTCATTACACAGTCTACTTTCTTCATGTCAACAGGGAAACATTTAGAAGTTATTTCTGAATAGCGGGTAGTCTGGCGGTTAATTTGGCGGGTTACTGGCATACCTGGGAACTCTCCGGGTTTGACCCCGAGTCTCAGGGTCTTTGCTTTAATCACAGGGTGAAGAATATCAGGGTCACAGAGTCTGGAACGGACTCCTTCCTATTCTACGCAGATCCGATGATACCTGAACCTCGTTATTGTGCTTTTGCTACTGTATGTTATGGTTGGTGGCCCTGCTTAAATGCAGGCGATTCATTTAAGTGTATCTTTAAATAACAAGTAAAGGTTTCCATGAGGATCGGCATCGGAGCCATATGGTTTTCACTGCATATAATCTTCAGAATTGGCTATTAATGGTTTGATGTTTAATACATCACTGGGTCACCTCGTTTAGACGTTTCCCATGTATGGTTATTGATGCTTAAAATGGAATAAAGAACAGATAAAAAGATAAACAGATAAAGAACCAGTTATTTAAGAAGGGCCAACCAACGTGAGTCTTCCCTGTTAGAAGGGTTGACATTATTCACCTTAGCATTAGCGCACCACTCCAACAGATCCCTGTCTAAAGAATAGACCAGGAGTCATTCAGAAATTCTTTTAAGGTCCCGTACACCTAATGGTGACTATCTCTTTGACCAAGTTTGTTTGAAAGACTATATTATTTGTTTTTAATATGTTCTGGACTTCAGCTTCTGATGTTTAATGATATGGTCAAGGTTTACCAGACCAACCATCATCGGGTTAAAGGCTGGAAAGGTTTATAGTTATCGATATCAGGATTTCAGAGACTTTAGGAAAACAATTTAGGAAAACAAGTCAACATCAGACATTCTTTTGGTTTCCCTAAAACTGTACTTTTCCCAACTAATATTATTTTAATTTGGATTCCCCTTTTGTACACCATATCCTAATTCTAATATACTACACTATGTATGTTATAAAGTTTAGTATTGCTTTACATAGATGTGATCATGAAAACTTCAACAACACAGAAGCCAATCTTGAAGAGGAAGTATATATAACAAAAATAACCCATTTTTTTAATTCACATATGTATTTGAGTGCGGCGATATTTGTTTTTCACTAATAGAGGGACAATGTGGGAAGTGTTTTTAAGTGTCAGCAGTGCTAATTGTAATTAATTGATTAAGGGCCAGCTGACTGGTATATTTTTGCGCTTTATAGCAACTTTTTCTTTTTATGTAGCACACTCGCTGTGCACTGGCCAGAACATATTTTACCAAATGATCCAGTCAAGCTGCAAATGATGCCTTGTTGTAGACACCCTTGTGGCTATATCTGGAACTACATATAATTCACACACAAAAAGAAAAAAGTTCAGGCAGTGGCCCTTTTTCCTTAATAAAAAGGAGCAGCAGCGGGGGGGGGGGGTTTTTGCCAGTCTTCCTCTGATTTTGTCTAGTTCTGTTGTCTAATGCTAGGGGTATCTTATTAACATTTTTAACTCTTTTAGATATTCCTTTAATTCCAGGGGTGTCCCACCTGCGGCCCTCCAGCTGCTGCAGGACTACATCTCCCATAATGCTCTTGCAGCTAAGGGGCAGGCTGAGGAGTATGGGAGATGTAGTCCTGCAGCAGCTGGAGGGCCGCAGGCTGGACAACCCTGAGTAAGACGGTTGGTTGTGGCTGAATTCCTGTGCGTCTCCATCCCATCCTCACAACTCTCAGCTAGCATAGTCTACACGGGTTTGGCTTATTTATAGTCCATCTTATTGATAGTGTGAGAGCCCCCCTGTTCCCTATAATTCTGGTTCCTTTTGCTTTAAAAACAAGCTCTGTATGCTTTGTCTTTTCCCGTGTTGTATTCTAACCTGGATCTTTTAGAACCTGAATCGTTTATAGTGGTGCTATATTATCGTTATCCAGACCCCTTGTTGTATCTGTACCAGCAATCACTAGAACGAGATAATTTTCCTTGACTTCATACCTACAAAGATATTACTAAAAATACTATTGCTGTAAACATCATCATTTTAAACATAGGACAGTGATAATACTTTTATAAGAAGACCTCAAATTAAAACATTACCTGACAACTTTGCCCTCAAGTAACCCTATTAACATATTAATCCACCGGAGGAATCTGGACTCAACGCTGCAATCGATGGAGAATCTATGTCTCTTAATATATTTATTCTGTTTAGTGCATGGGTTAAATGTGTTTTATGAGATCCCGTGTGCTACGAGGCTGCCTATTTTTAATCATATGTTAAAAAGCCCCATGAGATGACCGTCCAAAGGGGAAAATACACACAATTATCCCTCTGCTGTTTTAAACGGCCAAAGAGAAACACTGGTGGCTGTGGTTAGAGCATACCTGGAAACCCTATGGTTTTGGCCCGGAGTCTCTGGGCAAAGCCCTGCTTTCCGGGGTCTTTGGGTAAGTTCCTCTAACCTCATCTTTTTAAAGACCACTTTCCCTTCTGTTTGTGTCAAAAAACATCTACTTTTTCAATACCCCCTGGCTGGTCATATTGCACCTTTTCTACTTTTCTAACCTATTTCACAGCCAGCTCATATATCAAGAAATTAGAAGGTTGGCAAAGAAGTGAAAATGCCTTATTTCAAGTTCGGCGAGCTGTACGTAAAAACGTATTACTAGTAGTAAGTATAAAATCTCCTAAAGCTTTATAAAAATAGAAGAGCATAACAAAAACTTGAACAGATTTAATAAGTGCAATGGGTTTTATACAACTCACTGTATGAAAGAAGTCGGTATGCGCATCCTTCACTTGCAGGTAACGTACATGCGCAGGTGCACGGCATTAAAGTGGGCACCTATGGGCTCAGGATAGGTATGCATTATAAAAACAAAAGTTACCTTTTAAGATTTAAATAGCAGCCTGCAGACCTTTCCGGAATGCTCGGAATATAACAATTATCGCACCAACCCAGTTTTAGCATGTAGCGGATTGCTTAAAAAGGACTATCCTGCCCCAAATAATGCCGGTGTTTGTAACATTACAGAAAAAACTCCATCAACATTTGTATAGAAACACAGACTAAAGCGTCTTTTCCGTCTAAAATTAACTGTAGTTCATGCAAAACGGACCCATTATGGGTCTTACGGCCCAGATTTCATAATTTTATAATATTAAACATATTTTGATATTTTTCCTAGCCGTCCTACTCGCACCATTGACTAATTAAACAAAATAATTGCACGTTTCATTTGATCAAGTATTCCCTACTACCAATTTCCGTATGAATTGTAAGTGCTGCTAATGTTTTTTTCCTGTGAAATTTGCAGCGTAGGAGGCATTGTTACAGCCCGTCACGTTAGAACGGTGACATTGTGCGAATGAACATAAATGCCGCAGAATGAACTTATTACAGAAATTAAGAAATGGGTCAGAGGAAAAGAAAATCGGGAGGGTGGGATGTGCAATAATTCTCCTATAGAAAGACTGGGCAGAAGGGATACATCGATGAAAAGCTGAATTAAGATGCAAATATTTTATTTTATATATTTATATGCATTAAGGACGGCTGAGGGTATCAAGATGCAGTATATTACATTATTTTTGTAACACTAAAGGACCAGTGTGACATCATAAAGTTGTTACCAAATACACACACAGGGATGTGACAATGCATCTTTTTTATGCCGCACTAGACTTTTAATAACTGGACCCAGTGCCAGGCAAGTAAGTCATCTGGCTTTGGATCATGGATTAGAGGACCATAAGCGGTCCATGTCTACATTTGCCTTCTAAATGTATAAGAAAGACATGGCGAGTGTCAGGGGAACAACCTGGGGACCCTGACTGTACGTATAAATGGTAGAAATCAGAGACGGACTGATACCTTATTCCATAAAATTTTGGGTGGAAAATAAAGTAAATACTTAAAGCAGCAAACCAACCGTTAAGTGAATACTGTGTATTTTTTCATGTATACATATGTATTAAAATACCTGTAATTACTTTTTTGTAGACACCAGTGAGAGCAGAGCTTGTCAAAAATGTAATGTGCGTTTATAAAAGTTACTGAAGCAGGAACAAAAAAGTGGATATTATATGGGATTCACAAGTCTATTAAACATTCTTAATTGAGAAAAAATATAGCATAATGTCTGTCCGTGCGCTGCCTGACGGCACTCGGGCATCTGCTCCAAGGGCAATGCAGAAAGTCAAAAGTTAACGGAATGGTAGGATAGGATAAAGGATAAGTTGATCGGTGCACAGAGGGTAAGTAGATACAGGCGTACGCTGCGGTATATACTGCATAGGACTGCAGACATTGCATCGGTATTGCTGCAGCTCCTTAAATTTGATCAGACTGCTGCAGCTACGGCAGTAAGCTGGCTGTGTGTGATAGTAATTATACTCCAACAATAGCTGTAGGAGCTGCCAAACCAACTCTAATCTACGTTGGGTTTTTTTCCGATCAATTTTTTTTATTGGCCCCATTTAATACATCACAAATACCAACCTATAACCGAGTATGATTTTAATGTTTCAATAAAGACCTATTCTATTGATGAATATACATGGTCCCGTGTATGCTGGGCTTAAGGAGAAAGAGTGTTCTAAGATGCACCAGTAAACACGTGGTATCTTTTCTATAACGTGTTGGCACGCTATAACTGTATGCAGACTATGTATTCGGATTATATACGGCACGTGCCATGCAGTCCTATACTAAATTTCATTTAGCCTGAGACCTGGGCATTTATCTATATGTCTGAATCTGGCAGGGCTCCTTAAAGTCTGTAGACACTCTCTCTCCTGCGTTCAGAGCATCCTTCATTCTCAGGCAGGTTTTGCTGCTCTGCAGATCTCCTGAAGGAGAAACTTTTCGCACTACGGCACTTTTAAAGCTGCAATGCTTCTTTTTTTCTGATGCCAGCATATGCCAGCAAGGGATAGGTTCCTTTTCTACCAGTATCAACAGAGATGAACGCATGCCACACAAAGATATCATTTCTTTTCCGTATTTGTAAACGTTGCACCATACAATTTTGTCATTTATACAAAGGCGAATATACTGGTCATTCACAGTACCCTGGCACCCATAAGGTTAATGCGAGAATGGCCTTTCTCCCCAGTTTCTTTCAGCCCAGCAGTGTGCGCTGATCCATAGCACATATTGATTTCCACACATCACATTGTGAGAGCGCAGGAATTCCCCTTCAGCTGACCTCAAACCTTTGCAAGTCATTTTCATGTCATTAGGCTGCGGTGCTACAATAACCTTCCAATGCAGACCCAGGAGCATGCAATCACATTGACTTAAAGGCAAGCTCTGCAGAGCGTGGGGTAACAGATGCCCCCCTCCCCCAGCCGAAGGGGACATTATCGCTACTCAGCAAGGGGCAATATTTCTGCCATCTCAGTGAATCGCCTCTTCTGTGAACTCATTATTCAGCAAATAGTCTATTGATCACCACCGGATAAATGCAGGCAAGGGGTGCTAGCAGACATTGGATATAGAACCATGAACCATTTTCCCTTATAAACATCAATAGTACAGAATTCCAGAACACAAGAATATATATATATATATATATACATACATATTAATATATATATCAAAAAGTAGTCCAAAGTGCCATAATTTCCTAGCTTCATTATAACTTGTATGAATGTATATACGAGAGGGAGAGAGAGAGAGAGAGAGAGAGAGAGAGAACTTATTATATTACATGATATAAACACAATATTACAGTTCAGTGTGTAAACCAGTGTATTAAAAAGGTAATGGGGGGCCCACCATATTCCGCAGCGCTGTACCCTATTTTACCACTTTGCACAAGTGTTGCTCTTTCTACTTAACCCTGACCGTTATGCAATGTATAGCTTACCATAATGGCTGTGAAACTGCAGTTAGCGATACAATATGATATAATAATATTTTACAACAATAAAAACAACAATACTGGTACATAAATAGAATAACTACTAATATGCATGCAAGTGGGTTTAATAACTGGGAAAATGAGAATCACACAAAAGAATACAATACATATACATACATGTCTGTGCATGTCTACTGAAACTTTAAATAGTCAAGAATGGGACAGGCTGTATTTTCAGAATTTTGATTGTGCCTGTAAGAAGATACACAAGGGTTCCTGTCTGGAGTCCCCCTTCTTAGTGTATAATATTGTAATACTATTGTATATAATAATCTACATATAATGTTGTAAGAATATTGTATATAATAATCTACATATAATGTTGTACTAATATAATATATAATAATAGACATATAATGTTGTAAGACAGGGATGAGGGGTCGGGAAGTGCTCTTGGGGTACCTGGTATCTGCAGTTGCTGCCTGCTCTGGTCCTGTCCCTGCTGCTGATGGATTCGCTCTGCTCCAGGTTTGCTGGCTGCGGATCCGTCCTCTCCTCTGTCACTGCATTAATGCAGATCTAATACTGTGCCCCCTGTGCTGATCACAGCTCTGTGCCTCCTGCCTCTGCAGGCTCAGGGGCAGTATCTGCACCATGCCCATTCCTGCCTCTGCAGGCTCAGTATCTTCACCATGCCCATTCCTGCCTCTGCAGGCTGAGGGGCAGTATCTACACCATACCCCCTGTCTCTGCAGGCTCAGGGGCAGCGTCTGCACCATACCCCTGTCTCTGCAGGCTTAGGGGCAGTTTCTGCACCATACCCCCTGTCTCTACAGGCTCAGTATCTTCACCATACCCCCTGTCTCTGCAGGCTTAGGGGCAGTTTCTGCACCATACCCCCTGTCTCTGCAGGCTCAGTATCTTCACCATACCCCCTGTCTCTGCAGGCTGAGGGGCAGTATCTGCACCATACCCCCTGTCTCTGCAGGCTCAGGGGCAGTATCTGCACCATACCCCCTGTCTCTGCAGGCTCAGGGGCAGTATCTGCACTGCCCTCCAAGCCGCTCCTCTGCGGGCTGTACTTTTGGGGACAAGTTGGAACATGTTCAAAACTCAGCAGAGGCTGCACAGGACAGGCAGGGAGTGATACAGACCGTGCTAAAGCCGAGATAAAGTGTGGCTTTATTCATTGCAACACAATACCCATTGTACAGCGCTACAGAATACAGCGCTACAGAATATGATGGCACTATATTAATCTATTAATAATAATACTGACCATTTACCCTAAGAAAGAGGAAGGAAATGGTAAGCTGGATGTAGGTAAAATTATTTAATTTGAACTGCAATTCAAACTTCTCCACTATAAAAAAAAAACAGGGGCGCCCCATTCAGTACAGAAAAACTCAAATATCTCAACAAAAAATACCAAATATCTGGAAAAACAGAAACATAAAAGTTTCTTGTTTTCTATGCACTTCGATGCGTATGATAGCAGGGAGATCCCTTTAAATTGATGCCACTTGCAGGGGCAGGGGTGCAATTAGCCCCCCCGGCCAAAATTCCCGAAACAGGACTGACTTAGAAAGAGGAGTGCAGTGAGGTCTTAGAACTGCTCTAAGCAAAGCAAGGTAAGTGTGTAGAGAGAGAGGTGTGTGGTGGGAAGTGTGATATGGAAGTTTCCCCTACGGAATTTGATGGCGCTATATAAAACAATAATAATATACTTATAGTTATATATACATATAATAATAATATATATTATAATATACGGTAATATATTTACACATATATATACTGTGATATATAGTGTGATATACTTACAGATAGCCAACTCCAGCACTGGCTCGGCAAATGCACCTTTCAATCAAGGAGCCCCATACACCCTTTTAATTTAGCAGCATAAAGGTTCATGTCAGTCTCATAACGAGCATATCCAATGTTAAAAAGCCTCACGATACAAAAGGTATAACTACTGCCTGTGTTTAGAAGGGCAGATCTGAAGGCAGGAAGATCCAAGGTAAGATTATAATGAGATCACAAGGGTTATTTGTTCTGTCGCTATACCTTGCGCCATGCTAAATAAAAACCCCTATGGAAAGCCGTGTTTCCCCAAGAGCGCCTGTAATTTATGACCATAACATTCGGAATTCATACATACTGTATTTCCCTGTGCAATTCATTATAAATGAATCCTCTGCTTCTATTACGCTGCCCGAGACTACGTTAAAAAATGTAGTGTTAGTAAAGTCGCTTGTGTGTTTGATATGAAAATAGTTTCAGCTTCCTACTAGTGTAATTAATGGGACAGCCTCAACAAAGACAAATGCATATTAAAGTATTTTAACATGCATTAAAAAAAAACGTTTCAGAAGAAGCTGCAGCTCCCACCAGCTGTTTTTCCAACAATGCTTGCCACTGATTGGATGCTTGAAGAGGCCAATCAGTAGCAGGAAGGCATTCCCATTGAACTGCAAGGATGCACTTTTTGTACATGTGTGTACGAGTACATGGGTCTCATTAGGCCTTTCCATGCAATCTATTTTTCACCCAGGGCTGGAACTGACTGCCGTAAATAAATCCCGCATCAGGAAATGTGTTCAGCCAAATACGTCTCCTGCGCAGAAAATAGCTGGGGTTGGGAAAGGGGACAAATGCATTAGAAACGGAAAGACCATGCGAAGGTAAACTATATGCTATCAAATGCATTAATGGATATGATGGCTGGAGAGTCCCTTTAGTTACGTTGAACATGTAAAAACAATGTTTCACTTTAATCTTTCACTGTTTAATCTTTCACTTTAAATACATTGTTAGTTGGATCTTTGCTTGTGTTTGTTATTGTTTGTATAACTCATTGTAAAACACTGTAGAATGTGTTGGTGCTATATAAATAAATAATAAAAACTCTGTTCACTTGTAGTATGCGCCTCTTCTCCTCACTGAGAGAAGGACAGAGGTACAAAGGCATCTATCAGGTCCAGCAGTCCACCTCTGCCTTCTCAGATCATTGCCCTTTGTCAACTTTAACCCCGTCACCCGTTCTATCATAATGCTTTCCCTAGACCGGCCAGTGCCCCGCCGCTGCAGCCCATCCCCACTCCTCTTCAATTCCACTTTACTTCCCTACCCACACAGAGCAGAGACGCCCTCAGTTTCTTGCATAAATTGGCGCTTTATAAACAAAAGATAAAAATAATAATTATGGTAACTATTGGGAGGCAGAAGCCAGACCAGTGTTAAAGGTGTAAGGGACTCCCGGCTCCCTCATTACATCATCACATACTACAAGAAAGAGGAACTTTTAGGTCCATGTAAAATCCTAACTAAATTTGGTTACTTATACATGGGAAAAACAAACTCATCGCTTCCCAATTTCCTTTCTGAAATAGTTCCCGTTTCTTTCTCCGGAGAAACACTATGAAATTGACCTTACAAAATACGGCATGTGCTGAATGTGATCTGCTAATACAAATAGTCGTGTTTGTTTTAACTCTTTGCCTCTCGGAAACTCCGCGTACCTGGAGTTTATTTCGATAATCTGCACTCTTGTGAAATGGTTTCGACATTTCCTGATAACTGCAAATATTGTGATTCCAGTTGATTGCCAGAATGTAGACGTATGAGTTCTGTTTAAATGACTTACGCTGTCAGCAGAAAGATGTAGATTTTCATAATGACACAAAGTGGGGCAATGTGTACGGCCCAATCCAGACTGGTCATCGGGGCAAAGCCATCTCATAATACATGGATACATGTAACCACACACTGCAAAAACTCCACAAACCTTGTTTGCTTTGATTTAAACAAATACTTATCAATAAACAACCAAAAATATTTGAAAATACAGTTTTGTACATGCTGGTAAATTTGATAATAGGGGTTGATTGACATAATTGAACATTAACAAAAGAACTTGTCCAAATAAATAAAAAGGGCTGGTCCATGAATAACTATTTAATAAAATATTTCTCTCATCCGTCCAATCAAATCTATTCTGCGCATCTATTTTTGATGTATATATCGCAGTGCCAGGGGTCTCTGGACCTTTTAATTTTTTTTAATTGGTGAAACCCTTCATAGCTCTGCAAATTAGAGCCGCCACTGACTCGCTGGTTAATATGACCCAACTGTCAACGCTGATCATAATGTTGATACATAACACATTCCAGTGGCCCCTGGCATACCGAACACCAATAAGGTATCACGTGGGCCAACCGAACCTTACATGAATAGCCTCTTTGGAGAAGACTTTTCTACAACGTTTGCCCATACCAGGAACCAGCCATATAATTATTGAAAGAGCTGCCCAACTCTTTTCTCTGTACCGATGCCGAGACGATCCAGAAAATATATTATTGACGTACTCTGTGCCGTCAGAGCATCAGGTCAGCAGAAATGGGATACGGAGGCGAGAGGTCCGGGGTCAAACTGGCTGACTACAAGGCGGTACAGTTAAGACATGTTTGATCCAAAGCCCACTAGCTGGACAGCTGGAAGGTCAGCACCAGATACCCTGATGTCAAACTATTAAAGCCGAAAGAAGTTTGGGCCAACCTTTGTACTGTAGTTTATCAAGTTGCATAAGCTTTCTAGACATAAGAGGTTCTATCTACACCCAACCTTAAAGGGTCCATGAAACCCCAAACTGAAGAGCGCGTGTAGATTGTAAGCTTACGAGCCGGGCCCTCTTTCCCTAATGCATCGGTTTGCCATAGTTTGTCAGTTCTAGTTTTGTCAGACCCTTTGAATGTACGGACTGTAAGAAGCGCTGCGGAAATTGTTGGCGATGTAAAATATAATATAATTTTAGTCTGGGGGTCTCCTGTAGAATGCAATTAGAGAGATTCTGCTGAATTCCTCATGCATTTCCAAAGCAGGACACCACGGGGGGCGCTCAGACAGCTATTAAAGAGCGTAACGTGGCGAGATGTCTCTTTAAGGGGCTTCCGAGGTCAATAAAGTTCATGACATTTTACTCTGTCAACTAAAAGGTTTCCATTTCCGTTCGGCGCGTGTAACAAAGTCAGCCCTCAGATACCGGAAGCCACGTTATAAGGAGAAACGATGAAAATAAAACCTGCAAAGCCCATTACAGAAGCCACCGGGCACTCATTAACCCTTCCCGCTGTATAACAAGGCGTCTGTTACTTCTAATTAAACACACGGCGTTCTCTTCCAGCGATACTGCACAGCATGGGGACCCCTAATACATAACATTTTCATTTAATTCCACAACCCCTGCGATTTAATGCTCCTTCCGTCCTTCCCGTTAATAACTCGATACTTCAACTTCTTCAATTACGCACTACGACACCGTAAAGCACTTATTCGAGTCACGTGATTGCGATGTAGCTCACGTTACCGGGACCGACCAATCATGGACTAGCAGGGGGGTTCCCACGGCACTTCCGCGATTTACACGAATGAGCGGGATGACCGTATCCCCGCCTGCCTGGAGAGAGTAAGACAAGGGAGGACTGCAGGGGGCGCCGTGGCGGCAGGTTCGTGAGGCCGGGAAATGTAACCTTCGAATAGCACAAGCCAAACGAGGACTCAGGATTATTCAAGTACGGGGGCCGTGTGCGGACATTTGAGTGTGTGTGACGCGCAGGCAGTCCAACGCATGGTGGGGTGTCTGAAGGTTATAACGCGGTGCCGTAGTGAAGTCATTCAAGGCTTGCTTTCACACCGGTGACACTAAGCCAACCAAAATGCCCTCGCTGTTAGGCGGCCCTGTCAGGGGATATGGGGCAGAAGAGCTTAAGATTCTCGTTCCATATGAACAAAACATGGCCTGCTATTAAAGATTGTTGCTTCTAGAATTGTATGATTTCTGTGGTTGTCATGGAAACACATTTGGACAGTACAAACCTACTGTCACCCCAAGTTTACAATAGAAAGAGGGACACCCAACAAGGCCAAGCATGGGGGTATACATTTAAGGAGTGTGGTTATATTTAGTTTATATATGTTTATGTTGCAGTTTATATGAAATGATTATGACTTTAATAAACTGAAACTCATAAGAGAAAGGTTTGGGTATATAGAGGGACTGCCCCCTTTGAAATATGTATGTATGTATGTATACCGTATGTATCCTTAAAGTTAGACAGCTAGGGAACTTGGATTCACAAATGTAGAATGGTAGCTCAGCACTGCCATTTTTTCATTTTCTCCCCTAAAAAAGAGGCACTCAAAACTTTGAATGCATAACACAGGACATTGGGCCTGAAAGTGAAACACTAGAATAACAACCCGGAATGACAGCGCTTGGCTTTAAAGTCCATACGATCCCCCACTAAATCATAGCCTGTGAAAGACAAAGCATATGACCGATATTTGTGGTCTGATAATTGGTAGAGAAGTAATTAGTCTACATTCCCGAATGACCCCTGAATGATGACAGATTCCGTGTTTGCCTGGAAACTTTTTGGCTGATAATATTGATGTTATTAGGTAATAGAGAACCAACCTATTCTGTAAGAAGTGAACGACTGATTACAAATTAAAGCACCCGAACTAATTGAATAGAAGGACTCTGTTCTCAGAGGGGGAAGTTTACTGTCCCTGACAACCTCAACAAAGCAGATTGTTACAGTACTTTGAGGTTAGTATAGCACGTGTTATCAGCCAAACTCATCTGCATGGAGAAATGCATATGGGGTGAATCTGCAGACTCCCTTAATGTGATTGAAAGGCGTTGGCACATATATATATAGGGACCTCTCTGCTCTCATGTGCATTAAAGCGCCCCTTAAGAGCTTAACGTTTATAGGAGGGAGAGAGGTATGAATCGGCTGCATAACAAATTCCAAGATGTGGGTTTGAGAGATACAAACATTAGCTGGGGTTTCCATTGCATCCCTGCAGTTCTGTGTATCTTTGTGCAAATTGTAACAGATGTTTACTTTTTCTTTAAAAAGAAATATTTTTGGTAACTGTGTAATATTTGCCATTGACCGGCTGGGGGATACCACCAGGCCCCCAATCTTTTCTTCCATAGCTGCACTCCTTCCTGGGGAAATGCAGACCCCCCCCAGGCCAAACCCAAGGGGTGTTTGGATCTTTTTAGCCCCCTCCAAAGAAGGGACCCACTAAAGTCTTCAAGGAGAGGTGACGGCCAAACACCTGGCTCTATTGAAGACTGACGTTTTTCAGTGCAAAACCAAAAAGCAGGTGGCATCCATGTAAAAAAAACTGCATGTGTCATAAAGAGTTAAACAGATGAGATGGGTGTTCTGTGCCATATTGGCCCCAGCCCATGGCCGGTGTTATAGAAAATGTGCCATGTCTGTGATTCACTTTAAAAGGTAACTTCCACCAATGTTTTTATCACTAGAATGAGATTTAAAAAATAAACAATATTTTATTGTTTATATTTTTTACACAACTGCATATTAGCCATTTGTACATGGCTTTTAACCATTATCTCACTCCAGTCTGCTGCACAAATGAATCCTTTTCAAACTGCCTGTGGTAAGCAATAGAATGGCACGGTCTTAATCACACAGCCAGACACTCTGACCAATGGAAGGAGGGAAGGGGCTTTGACCATGCAAAGTCACTCAAAATATTATATGACTGACAACCATGGCGGCCTCCAGGACTGCAGATGGAGGAAGTTTATTGAAACAAAATGAGATAAAACGATTTTTCTATGGGATTTCCCCATTAAGTTCCCTCCCTGTTATGGTATAGACATACTTTTTGGGGTTAAAAGGAACAGTTTCATGTTTAGGTGCTGGAAAGGGCATAGTCGGGTAAATCAGAGTATCTCACTGCGTTCCTGGTGTAGCGAGTCGATGTGTATACTGCAGTATACTATACCAAGGGCAGCGGTGAATTGCTTGACGCTGCACACAAGGCCGGTCAGCATATCTCCTTACAGCTGACGCCTCCTGCAGCAATGAATTATCTGAAAGGTGAAGCAGTAGTGCTCCCTCAGCATTGGTGAGTGCGTGCGTGCGTGGGAGCGGTGACCCGCAGAGCCGCATGCGGCAGAACTCAGGAATGCTAGAAATATTTTGCGCAATAGTCTGCAAGCCAGATCACTGGCGGTGACTGGCAGAGCCAAGGTGTACAGCTAGTGTTTAATGTTATTGTGATTACTACGCTGAGGGGTAACTGAAGGTGGGGTGGAAAATATGAATGAAGCAAACCTTTACAGGGATGGTGTTTCTAACGCTCCGTTTAGTTACGGACACTTGCTCTGTTAATGTGTCCGGGCAGGTAGAGCAGCACCTGTAATCCCCACGGCCAGCTACATAAGTTGTACATACCGGGGCTTTTCCCCTTCAGCGGGCCAAAAATGCTGCCCCTATGTGAAAAAAAAAAGCTGCACATTCGTTCCATAAGAGCGATAATTAACCCTGTGATCGCTAGTAAAACACAGGCAGCTTCATGGACGGGTCAATGTTATTTTTGTAATTCCAAAATAATGCCCCAGCGGGGACAAGGGTAAGTTACAACTAAAACTAACCAATCCCGTTCCCGGGATCAAAAATACCCTTATTATTACCCCACCCTAAAACATCACTTTTATTAACGTGTTTGTTATAAGGTATAACCAAAAAAGAAATTTAAAAACACCAGCGTCACCAGTCCTACCATGAAAGGTATACGTCACTGTGACATGACTGTCACATCATATATACTGTTGATGGCTGCAGTCCTAACAACAAGAATAATAGAATTATGACCAGTGACACAGGCTTATTAAAAACTCAGACAAATAGACCCCCCTGACAGGTTTCGCTCCATTTGCCATTAGCCCAGACCTCCGATGAAGCTCTGAGGAGCGAAATTGTGGAGCTTCCATCCTGATATGTGCCAAAATGTGAAAAGGCACAGGAAAAACCCTAAATATAAATTTTTACTGTTATATTTGTGCTTGTGACTGTGCCCTTATAAAGGTAATTAAAGTGTATTTGAGGTCCTCGGGGGATGAAAAGCCTGAAAAGTGACTCTGCAGAGTGTTTATCTCAGAAGCTCTCTGCAGAGCAAAGAGCGGTTTTGATTAAATTACAATAAAATGTCAAAATTACTGTTCTTTAAAATGAATCCCTTGCTTTATGTAGTATAGTATAGGAGGTGTGCCTCGGAATGTTCAGCAAAGTAAATAACTAAAATCCAAGTGACAGAAGAAAAAAAGTAGAACGAGTGGCCAGCATTTTACTCTGCGCAGTACACTGTGTCGCAATGCATTGTATTCTATGGCTTCACACAAGTAACCTGTATTGTCTTTACTTTGTTTACCGTTGGTTTTTGATAAACTATAGATATAATCTTCAAGCAGGGTAAATGCTGGGAATATCTGAAATCCCTTTACCGGGAACAGGCTTTCTCTTAGATCCTTGCGCAAGGTCTTCTTATGTAATTATTAACACAAGAGCCTTGAACTGCTTTTTAATGTGATCTGTTGCTCCGTCTGCCGGTCTGTTTCACGCAGCGGGGGCGTCCTTGCAGGCTGAGGTTTTCCGGACTCTTCCTGGTACTAGGTGAGTACTTTGTGGGGTTCTCCGGACCGGTAGAAGTTCTGGATCTGTAACTCGCGTTGGTGCGATGTGTATTTAGAAACGGCACAAGACTAACGTGAGAGTTTCAGTGTCATAAGGGAATGGTTATAAGCCTGGGAATGTAATAAGCCTTTAACCCTTTATTAGTCAGTGAAATTCAGCTTCAATTCCTGAGTGTTTCCAGGAATGATTGCGAGATGCTGAAAGAGAGAATTAAACTTGAGGGTTTACACTTTGTTTCATCGTCAGATTTCCCTTTTTTTTTAATTAAACTGTGATTCGGAAAGCACATTCTTTTCAGGCTTTTGTGTTATGTAGTTGAATAGTAAAGAGAACAATCTAAATGGAAAATGGATGTTTTATATTTTAAATGGTAGACCAAAGTTAATGCAGAATCTGATGTAAATGTAGGAAAGTTCTACTATTTAAATTCTACAAATGTTTAACGCCAGCGAAAAATGTTTACTTTTTTTAACAGATATAATTCTTGGGTCCATATTCCGGTTTATATTTTTAATAAACATTGTAGCTGTCCATTGTATTCACATTCAGATGTTAAGGACATTAATATTGTAAAAAGTATATGATATGTGGTAATAGTAAAATTGAATGAAATACATCCGTTCAGCTGTTGATGGCCCAAGGATATTTTGTTCCTTGTGGGTTTTTTCTGCCACTGTGGTTTCGCTTGATAACTTCACACAAAGCAACTTGGGGTAGATTTTTAAAGATTAGAAAAGAGAAATGCTGATCATGGAGCAACCGCAAAATTCCAGAACTCCTGGCAAGCGTTTTTCTTTGCACAGTCTAGATGCTTTGCGTTACAGGTATTATATTCTGGATCAAAGAAGAAATGGACCATCGTGTCCCATTCACTTGTCATGCATCTGAGGACTTGCCACATGCAAATAGTAAACTTAATTGATTGCTTGAGACCCACAGCGTTATAGCGGGTTCTGGTGTGACAGAGTGAACGGTGTGGTCTTAAACTGTGTGTGTTACAGTTCCTTCTCTGGATAGTGGAAAAATACAGCCTCAGGGAGGGTATAGTGTTTGCTGTGCTTTATTCTGTATACTTTGGGTCCCTGGGGTGGAGTATCTGGAAGAGCAGGGTGGGTCATTTGTTCACCCCACTAACAGGGTGTCTGTGTACTGACGTGGCCAGTCCAGAGTAGCTTATTAACCCCTTAATGACCAGTGACGTGCCAGACACGTCACGCAAAGACAGTCAGTTAACGACCAATGATATATCTGGCAACTCATGGCATTAAACAAGCTGAGAAAGCGATCTACTATATTGAGGCATTTAGCAACACTGAGATCCGCGTGTGTGGCCCCTATCCCAGACGTCAACATCCGCTGTACGGTGGCGGATGCCTGATTTAAAATAGCTTAGGAGGCGATCAACGCCTTGAGTTGTCCTAAAGATTAATGGTGGCATTAGATCCAGGTATTCTCTCTGTGTCTCTAAGAAACAAAAGGAGACAAAACATACTGAAAGAAATATGATGTTTTCTCAGTCATTTGTAATGTAAATCTGTTTTTTCCCCCAGCCCATAACTGACCATCAAAATGCTGCTAAGAGCCCTCTGCTGCCTCTTCCTCTTTGGGACTGTCGCTGTTATCAGTGCCGGAGGCAAAGGACATATATCTGTTGTACTCTTGGGGGCTACAGGGGACCTGGCTAAGAAGTACCTATGGCAGGGGATTTTCCATCTTTACATAAATGAAGCGTATAAAGGACACAGCTTCACTTTTTATGGGGCTGCTTTGACTCCCCCGGAGAAAGGTGAGGAGCTACTGTTCAATATTCTGACGACTCTTAGTTGCCCGGTTGATTTGGAACCCGACAGATGTATCTTGCTGAAAGATCAGTTTCTGAAGCTAAGCAGCTACAGACAACTGAAGACAGCAGACCATTACACGGCTCTTCACCAAGATATCCAGCGGTCTCTATCCGACGAAGGGATACATGAAGCTGGAAGATTGTTCTACTTGTCTGTGCCACCTTTTGCGTATGCCGACATCGCCCAAAATATCAATGCCAGCTGCCGGCCTCTTCCAGGAGCATGGCTGCGAGTAGTGCTGGAGAAACCTTTTGGAAGGGACTACGGGTCTGCAAAGAAGTTGGCTGATGACCTTCAAACCGTTTTCCGTGAGGAGGAGATCTACAGGGTTGACCATTATCTTGGAAAACAGGTAGGTTTGTCTACAAGTAGCCTAAATCACCATTGTGTTGGCAAACAAAATTATCAAGTATTCTCAAGAACCCCAGCATCTATGATATGACTTCAAAAACAGAAGGAATGCCCACTCCCTCACTATTCCTAAGGGTTAGTAGGTATTCAAAATGGCCAAAGGTAAGTAAAAGTCCAGTTTGAAACCAGCCAGAGAGTCCAAAGCCTCTCAACCTGCAGTGTCTACTCACATAGTGAGTAGCATAAGCGGATAATTTTTCCCAGGTGCTCTCACGTCACCGGCTCAACATATTCAATATTCATACGTGTCTCAAGTGAGGTGCGAAACGTGTTATGTCTTCAAGAAATAGTTGTTTGCTGTGAATTGCTGTGAGTTTATACAGATTTATTCTTCCAAAATAAATACTTTACGAATTGGAAAGCAACTCTATATACATAATATATTTGTAAAAAATCCAGAATATGTATATAAGCATATGTGAGTTCCATTAATACAAAAAAGTGACCCACAGCCTAGTCTGAATTGAAGCATTTTGGCTTGTGTGTAACCAAATAAAATATATAATATATGTCCCTAGGGTTTTTTATGTGGGGTACACTTACGTTTTCATTTAATAATTATGTTACATTTACGTATGTTGAAGAGTACTTAAGAGTTTTTAGTTTGTGGCTTCATAAAATGGTTAGGAGTTAGTAATCATAGTCAGAACTACCTAATAACCAACGTTATTGGATATTACACCGCATGCAGGGTAGTTCATCTGGTGCTGAGCGATATTTTGTTTCCATTTGTTTCTATTTGTTTCCGTTAGTGCTACACATTTAAATGCTTTTATACATTTAACCCCTTAATGACAAAGCCCGTACATGTACGGGCTCAGAATGCATGGTTTTCAATGGGTTTAGGGACCGCCCATTGTCGTTAAGGGGTTAAAGGATCCCTGTGGAGGAGCAGGCATTAATCATAATTTAAACATTAGTATTCTGCATAGAGAAGTATAATGTGCATTATATCACTTACTTATTCATTCGCTTACGCTCCTGTGTTTATAATTGTTTAATTGGTTCTTTATTTTTTTGGGGGTGGGGGTGCAACTGCTGCTCCATCTGATGATTGTTTTTAAGGAAGCAAAGAGGGAGGTAGTGTTACCTACGACTAAATTCAGCATGTGGACGAAACACGTCAGGTGTGGCCCTTGAGCATTTGGAGCGATTGGGTCTAGTCTCCAGTTTCATCGACATGCAGATTAAAGTTCTATGATTGAGAAATTTCCATTGTATTAATGTATTTGTCGTCCGGAAGGACCTCAGCAAATTATTTTGCATACTGGACATAGAGAGCTTGGGTTTCCTGCTGTCCAAGACTAATCCCTAAACAAACTCAATGGTGAGGGTTTATTAAAACCGCAGAGCACAGATTTAAAGTTTTCTGTCTCTCTTCTCAAATAGCTGCCTCCTCTAATATATTGTTTACTTCTTCACTAATAATTTTAGACTGTCGAGCAAATTCTTCCTTTCCGACTTCACAACCAAAAGCATCTTGACCTGATCTGGAATCGGCACCATGTGGAGAGAGTAGAGATTGTTTTGAAGGAGACACTGGACGCAAAAGGTAACCTGAAATCCCAGACCCTGTGCTTGAGATCGAGTACAGTAAGTCTTATTGTAGTAAGAGTAGTAGTAGTAGTAGTAATAACAGTAATTGTGGTTGGGGAAAAAAAGACACAAGTTCTGTTGATCTAGAAGGATGATTCCATGCAGCGATCAGCAAAGTTCGGCAAACAGTGTTGCAGCCAGAAGAAAGTCCTCTACGCGTTTCATTGGGTCCTGCCCAGCTTTTACAGGTGGAAGTAAAGTTATACATTGAACAAACACCGAAAAATAGTTACCTGCGTTCTGTTTGTTCTATGTATTTTGGGCTGATGAATACTATAGCCGTTGCTGCCGCCCAAGAATGATGGGAGTTTGAGCGCAGGGCTTTCTTTTGTGTGAAAGTTATATATTGCACTCGCCCCATGTCGCTCTCAATATAAAATCTGTGTCTCCATCCAAATCTTTTATCTATGGTAACTGTATCGTTTATTTCCAACAGCCTAGGTGAAAATTTATTTTTCTGACACTTTTTGTAGGACGAATCAGCTTCTACGAGGAATATGGCGTAATTCGTGATGTCATTCAGAACCATCTGACTGAAATCCTTACTTCCATTGCAATGGAGGTGCCTCACAACCTCACCAACTCTGATGATATTCTCAGGGCAAAGCTGGATGTACTGGACTCTTTGGACAGAATGGACCAGAACAGGGCTGTAGTTGGTCAGTACCAGGACTACCTGTCACAGGTGAAGGAGGAAATGGAAACAAAACCAAATTATTTCACCAGTACACCAACTTTTGCAGGTGAGACATACAAATTATATTCTACATTTGGTTATATTGTTATCTGTTGTAATAATGTTAAGATATTTGATTGGAAAGGGCATGTATCAAAAGCCACAATGTTATGTTATAAATATATTGTAGTCCAGCATAATGTCTAAAACTCACACATAATTGATACTTTTATGCAAACATTTATTTGTTTGTTATAGCTAATCCGTAATCCTTGATCAAAATGATACATTTTAGTCACCACACATTTAGACATTTAGAAGTAACTATATAGAGTCTCAATTATTTTGCCCATATAGGGGTCTTTTGATATGTAAGATTATATTACTCCTGATTGTAAAATTATTATTCCTGATTGGCCAGTACATTGGACTAGTCAATGTTTTGTGGCAAGAGCTTTGTGCCTACTGTTATATTTGGATACTGTTACAACGTGATTTAGATACGGCATCTAAAATCACTTACAGTAAAACCAAAACAAAATAAATGCTGCCTAAAGCTTTTTAGCTTACTAAGACAGTGAGAGGTGCAGATAGACTACTAGCGACATCTGGTGGCTAACGACTGCATTGCAAAAAACAAATCTGAGATGCTGCAGTGTGGGGCAGTTCCTAAAGGTGTAGTTTGATGAAAGGAAAGACAAACAAACAAACAAAAATGGAACAATCTATACTTTGTATAATATGAGCTCACTCTGCCTCACTCCCAAATATAAATATAAATAAAACACCCTGTTGTATCTGGGCCTTGGAGTTCATGCCTGAAACATGGATAAAAGCATGTTGTTAGAGTTCCTCTAAACTCCTGTCACGGACAATATTTATTAGATAAAATTCCCTTAAATCTATTGTTGTTTCTTTAAACCTGATATTCTGACTTTAAAAAATGCAAACATTCCATTGTTTTAAATTATAATTTCTGATTTTCTCTCATTACAGCTGTGTTGGTCTATATAAATAATATGCGATGGGAAGGGGTACCATTCCTTTTAGTATCTGGTAAAGCCCTGGAAGAGAGGACCTCATATGTGCGAGTTGTATTTAAAGACAATGTATTTTGTGTTCAAAAAGGAGAAAACCAAGATCCCATGAAGGATGCTTGTAAACCAAAGCAAATTATTTTCCATATCGGACATGGAGAGCTTGGGTTTCCTGCTGTCTTAGTGAGTAAGGGTCTTTTCAAACCAAAACTAATGCCCAGCAAATGGCAAAAGGCTTCTGAACTTCCATCCACCAGTGTGTTTGGGCAACCGCTCTCTGATTACTACGTATACCGTCCTATTCAAGACAGGGATGCCTATACCATTCTTATATCCAACATATACTATGGAAGAAAGGGCTCATTCATCACAACAAAAAATCTGTTGGCTTCCTGGAAATTCTGGACTCCCCTTCTAGAGAGTCTGGAACAGGAATCGCCAAGAGTGTACCCAGGAGGCTCAGAGTATGGTCAGTTGCTCGATTTTGCTATAGAAGATGGTAGTTTGCACTTTGTTACAGATGAACACCTGGAGATCTTGGACGTGGCAGAGAAGATTAACAAATTTGGCTCCCCTCGATCTACTTTCCTTGGCAATCCTATGGTATCAGACTGGGCCGAGCAGCTTATACAGAAGCTATCGCAAGACATACAAACTGAGGCTAAAATAGCCATAAAACGTTCAGGCGCCTTTCACTTGGCTTTGTCAGGTGGTTCCAGCCCTTTAGCTTTGTTTCAGAGGTTGTCCAGACACCTCCATGGTTTCCCATGGAAGAACACCCACTTGTGGCTAGTTGATGAGCGCTGTGTACCATTCTCTGATCCAGAATCAAACTTTGGAAACCTTGAAAAGCATCTTCTGCAGCATGTAAGGTTACCCTACGTAAATATTCACCCAATGCCAGTTCTTAGGAATCAGCGTCTCTGTGCTGAAGAAGACATGGGCAACCAAACGTATGCCCAGGATATCTCTGCTCTTGTAAGGAATACCAGCTTTGACTTCATACTGTTAGGCTTGGGTAATGATGGCCATACAGCTTCGATATTTCCTGGTAATGAGGAAGGCATCAAAGGAGACTCTCTTGTCTTGTTTACAGAAAGCCCTTCCAGACCTCACCAAAGGATGAGTCTCAGTCTAGCGCTCATCAATAAAGCCCATAAAGTTGCTGTCTTGGTACTGGGAAAAGGAAAGCATGACATTATCACTCTAATCAGCAGAGCAGAGAGCAACCCCAAAAAGTGGCCTATTCAGGGGGTTAAGCCCACTTCTGGGCAGTTGGTCTGGTACGTAGATTATGATGCTCTGTTAAAGTGAAGTGACTTTCCATCCTTCTCACTGCGGTGCCTTTACTTCAATCCCTCATTTTTACAAAAATAAAAGCCAGTTTTTTAGTGAATGAAAAAATACCTCCTCTGACCTATTGTCGTCTTACGATAATTAACAGCATAAACATTGTATTAATAACCAAGACAAAAGCATGTGAAGCATGAACGGAGAATGATCACGCAAACATACATGTTTTACTGGTGTATAATGCCAAGATAAATCCTGGTGCTAGCGTCAAATGAATGCTCTGAAACTCTTAGTCTTTCTAATGAATGTTGATAAATTGTTCTCATTAATAAATACACTCAGGTCATACCACCCATACAGGTTTTTATACATCTAATTATTATTATTATTAAATAATAATGATAATAATATACATCTGATCACCCCTACTACTCCTGTGTGAATGCTGCATATGCTGTCCAAGGTTAGGATGCAAATCTTTTTAAATCATTGGACTGTTCAATAAAATTGACTACTGAGAAACAGGCTTTCCTTTATTTAAATGTGAACAAGAACGATGTTTTGTAGCTAGATCAAAATGCGGTACTATTTTTATACAATATGTTTGCTGTTTTTGTAAAGCCAGTCGATGTGGTTAATTCTAAATGAATGTATTTTTTTTTTGTACTATGCAAAGAAATTTAGATCCAAAGGAGTACAGTGAAGCAAACAATAAATGCATACTAAATAAAATGAGATTCTTAACATGGAATGGTTTATCGCTTTTGTCCATTATTTGTAGGAATAAGTGCTTTCAATTTGAGAATTTTACTCTTCTGTGTGTTCCCTTTTGTCCTTGTATTTTTGGGAATTAAGATAAAGAATGTCTAATTTTCATTATTTTGATCCTTAAGACACCAGGTGGCACTATTTTTAATCGACTATTATCCGCTGATAATGGTTATAATCAATTTGAAATTTTTACATCTTTTATTGCTTATCATGGTGTGAGGTATTTGAATGCTTTCAATATCATAATTATTTTAAAAGTTATATTTTAATTCTAAATCATTTAACAACCAAAAAGTTCAATTCTTCATAGCTGGATCCTGTTAATTAAAATGTTTAATGTGAAAAGTTTGATCTATGCATGCTATAAGTTAATATTTGATTCGATTTTAGTTTAGGTTCTAATTTAGAATTTACCAAAATAGACATTAATTAAAGTAAAATAAAAATCCTCAAATCCTCGGAGATAAATTTAGCGCACTCACTTGTCCAATGAAGAGAAGCATCTTACGCATTTCGCATCTTACGAGGCTCAATCATGAAAGGAGTGCGCTAAATGTATCTGTTCGTGTTTTTTTTCATAGTTTTTATATTTACCATAATTTATTCAGAAAACAAGAAAAAAACTGGAGTTCCACCTGTGAAATCTAAAATAATAATAATGGTAGTAATAATAATAATACTCCCCAATAATTTATTCAGCTAGAATTTGATGGATAGGACTGCTTTATGAATATAATCGGCCTTCTTTCACACATTGGGGACGTTTTGTTCGTGGGAGGGGTGGCACCCACTGACTTGAGATGCCAAGGCAGCTTCCTAACCACCTAGCACTTATTACTATGACCAGCCCAGATCACACCCAGGTATTTCACCACGGACTTATACAACCTGATACGCAACAATTACTGACATCAGAGATTCAAGGAACTATGTGAATAAGAATCAAACAAATCATACAATTACAATTGGAACAGAATGTCACCGTTTGAAATTCCACCATTTCTCTTATCATCCTTCGGAGCCATGAATATTAAACAACGAAAGTTGGATACCCCAACATTTAACTTTGAATTAACTTAATTGTTTCTTGACAGGTATGAGTGGTATCGATTTATTAAAGTATTATTGATACACTAATACATTTTACTTGGCAGTAATATTTGATAGATCTGCTACTAATTATGTGAAAAGTGAGTGCATTGGTTAACACAATAGGCAATTTCACCGTGTTCAGAGTCACGTATGAAAATCTCTAATCTTCTGTGACTAATAAATTTAACATTTTGTATGCAAACTAATATAAATTCAGAATTCATACTTCCTTTAGTTTTTTTCCCCCAATTGTTTTCTCTTTTCTGAAACACCTGCTTTAGAGATTAGTTTGGTACAAAGTGCTAAGAGTACCACTATATAAATGTGTGATTATTTCAGTAAAAAGAATTGTGTTCATTAACCGTAAAATCCAAAACGCAAACATGAATTATATGTTTTCTTAGCTTCAAATTTCTTGAACTTGTTCTGGGTTTTGATTTTAAGCCAGAATTCGTACCGGGAGTTTTAAGCGATTCTGACGTTTGAAGAGTTTAGATTTTGGACGGAGACGTATAAATGTGTTATCACGGTGGCGGCCATCATAAATCAAGGTACTAAGCCGCAAGGTTGATCCAACTTATTTGGCAATGCCTGCAAACTTCTAGACTTGTTTTTTAATGATTGAATTTAGATTAATTCTCTTTATTGGTTAAATCCAAGAGGTGGGTGGAATGTTCTCTTCTGCTGGCGATCCTAAAAAGCTTAATATTTCCTTGCTAATTGTGACAAATATTCTATTAGTACCAAATATGGCAGCCAGAAAATTTGCCATCAAGGACTGGTAAGAAGCCAGAAGTTATCCACACGTATACATAGGTGAAGCAACCTTCTTAGATGAAGCAAACGCACATTTAAAGGGACACTCCCATTGAAAAAATAAGTTTGTTAATGTTTTTTTTTCTGATTTTTTTTAAAGTGGTTCTGTCGCCACGAAACTTCTTATTGATGAATAAGTAAAAAAAAACAAAAAAAAAAAACAGCCCCGAGTATTAAAGTTGCACTGTTTGAAATAACTCGTTATGCTCGTTTAAAAATTTTCTAGTCAGGAGTGGGCAAAGGGGCAAATACATTTTGGGTGAATTCTGCAAATGGAAATTTCATATAAAATTGAAAACTCAATATTTAAGCTTTTAGTGTGTTTATAGAATTGAAACATTTAAATAGTAGTGCAATGTCTTCTGTTTCAGATCTGTGGCTTTGATTTTATATGAGTTTCTAGAAGTTCTATGGTTAATCCATATTTCTGTTTAGATTTTAGCTTTTAGCTCTTTCAAAGTCTGTTAAATACAAGTTTTCAGTAAAAGAAATATTTGAATGCAGTATCCATTGTGGGAGCATTTAGCGAAAGAAAGTATTAATAAAGTAAAATAACCAAGATGAGTTCTTCAAAATTAAATGTAAAAGTATAACCATTCGCAAAAAAATAATCCTCTTTCATGACTTACAATAAGATACAAACCAACCATCCCATTTTAAGTTGGACAGTCCTGATTTTCGGTCACTGTCCTTCTGTACCACCAGGAAAACCACTGAACTAATTAATTAATTCCATGGTGCTGCCTGTAACCGTAGAACCAGCCCTGCCTGCACTTCCTTATACATTAAGCTATTCTATTTAATTGTTATATATGTGTTAATTAATTTTCCTGACGCATACAAGGAAATAGAAGAAGATCGAACGCTTGTTTGAGCAGGGCCTTCCTTACCTGTTGTTTCTGTAAGTCTTGCCTAGCCATTGTACACCCCTCAAAAAAAAAAAAAAATTAAAAAAGGTACTGTATGTATGTGTGTATATATATATATATATATATATATATATATATATATATATTCCCATCTGTTGTACAGATCTCTCCCACATACTCTGTTGTTATATTCTAGATATTTGAGCAGAAATGTAATGGGAAGAGGGAGCTGTAACTTGTTTATGGATATTGCTACACGTCTGTGCCCTGTGATACGTGGGTTTTTAAAGCACGTTGTTGCAACAGCACAGACCTCAATGATTTCATAGATCCGTGGGCCGGTCAGGGATATCAGAGGATCGTTCTAGACAACCGATGAACCCTATTGCCCGCAAAAGCAGAACACTTTCCAAAAATGGATGACCCCGTTGCCCGCAGAAGGAGAATAATACCCTACAAAACTGTGCCCTTGCAATGATCAAGATTATAATCTTGTCTGAGCAGCGCCCCCCTTACATTTTGTTCCTGTAAGTGAAAATTGTTATGTGATGTTCTACTTTTTTTTGTCCTGTTTACCCATTGTACAGCACAGCAGGAGATGATGGCGCTTTATATATAAGTTAATAATAATACAGCAAAAAAACATGACTGTGCAATGGAAAATCCAGATACATTCACTGATAGACTAACAGTATAGATAATATTTATTAAAAATACAAATAAATAGTTTTTCTTGTTGTAAGAATGTGGTATGATAAAGTAAGGTGGCTGAGCTGGCAAGGTGGGCAAATGTGCCTTGAACCGCAATTGTGAAAACTTGCAAATCCATGAGAGCATTAACCTTACCTATAACCACAAAGACAAACTGGGGGTGACAAAGCGGCCCTGGCACTTTAAGGCCAGCGGCCACCAAATGACCTACATGTGGCCGCCATGGATATGTATGATTTGTTAATCTAGTCGTGCAAATATATATATATATATAAATTATACCTATGTGTGAATTCAAACAAGTGCAACGTTTTTAGTGCCATTTAAGAATTCTAGGCAGACATACAGACAAGGACACAAGGCATGTCACTTTTTAATTCTTTGCCCACTGTTACACGAGTGCCCTCATTTAGATATCCCTACTACTTTATAGATATCTTTTAACACAGTAAAGGGGGACATTGTGTGAGCCACCAAGTTTATTAGTGCAGAATAGGAGATTCTCTAGGAATATGTATAATGATTTAGTATGTTTATGGAGCATAGTACAACAAGCAAAATAAAATACGCTTTAGGCAGTTGGATGTATGGAGTAATGGAAAGGCCAATTCATTATAAAGAACGTTGTTTTTCAAGTTTAGGAATAAACTCAGATGACTGCATTTGACTCGGCTCCAACCAGGGCAAGATGATATAAGATGGGATGGTAGTTGGAAGTTGGACATAAGCTGGAGCCCAATCTTGATTTTCCATTTTCAAAAATTAAAAATAAGTTTAATAAAATATTATCGAAATTAAAGGACCAGGATCTAACCCACGAGGAACAGCAGGTGTACCTTTCTACCCCCAGGGGTAGAAGCATCTGAAGGGGGCTATAGCTTGTTTACTGTGGGAATTATTTTGCAGAAATCAAAGTTCTAAATGTGAAGGTAAAAAAATCCAAAGTGACACAAAGTCAAAACAGCTGAAGAAAAACATGGTGTATTTATGTTCTGCAAAACGTAGAAAACTAAGAGTACATCTTAAAACAGATGTGTCTCTGGGCATGCAGATGTGCGTATAGCGGTTTACATCAGTGTCTCTGTTTAGACTATGTGGCTGATTCATCAAACTATGTTTGAGTTGATACAGCTGTTCCAGCTCTGGCTTCCATTCAAGTCCTTGCCAGTTGCACCCTTAGTCTTTCTAGATGCAGAAACATAAGCCTCTACAAACTTGTTAATGGCTGCGCTTTACAGTGACTCTCAACAGGTTCCTTGGTCCACAAAAATAATCTGCCTAATTTATTCACCTGGACATCAAGTCATTGAAGCCGGTGTTTTACTGGAACTGTTTTAAAAAAAACCCAAAGGTGACCTCATTGGTGCCAAATCTATAAAAACGTACAACTTACTGGAGACCAAAATCAGAGAGAGTCCTTCAGATATGTTTTATCCACTCTAGATATCAAATATATATATATATATATATATATATATATATATATATATATATTTATATTCTTGATTCTCAGAATATTTCTTTACCCTGGGTTTGGTGTCCTGTAGCTCTGTTTCCACCGTGATTTAGGCAAATCAGGGGTAGGCAAATTCCATACCTGGACACCAGTGTCTGGGACAAAGCCTGTGGAATTCATCGTTGCTTATGGAGCGTTTTGACAAATGTCCTTCACAAAGAGTGCTGCTGGCTATCTCTGAAATAAATTCATAGAGCTTGTGAAAAGAAGAAAAAAAATAATTTAATCTCTTTATTATGAGCATGGAGGTAATGGTGGTTTGATCTGCTTTTGTGGGCTCCAAAAATACTTAGAACATGAGGCCAATATGAGCCCCTGGTCAACGTCCACCACTTTTGTTGCAGAAGTGGATATTGCCTGTCTACTTTGGTCTTCAGTTAGAAAAGCACATTTGGGACATTATATACGACAGCATTCATTTCCGTGAATCTTCTCACATTTTAAAGGGTACCGTAGAGAGGGCATGCAAATCAAAAATATGGCAACCTTTACTTGTAAACATGTGCCAGGAATTTCCCCACGCTTCTACTTTGGATCGTTTTTAACAACAGCTGCACTATAAGGAGGAAAACTCCTCAAATTTCCTTAGCTATGTTAATGGTCGAGGCTGACAGGTATGCAAACGTCTTGGCCTTCAAAGTTAATGCGGAACCAAAAGCCCCAGATAACAATCTTTCTTCAGTTAACTGTAGAACTAATCAAGATTCATTTCTCTTTTCAGGAAAAGGAGATGCTATCAACTACTAAAGGCATTTTTATTACAAAATTGTTTCTGTCTCTCTCCGTCTCTCACTCTTATAAGACCCCTTTTAGAGTCAGTAAAATGAAGCCGCAAAAAAATGACTTTACATCCTGGATTTAGAGGGTATCATGTATCCACATGAATATCCTCTCTTGAATTCCAGACATGTGAAAAAATAGAGTTAAACAATAATCGTACGGCACTAGACGGATATTTGAATATGGAAAATGATTTCAGGAAAGTGTCATTAGAAGGAGTTTATGCCAATGTGTAGCGTGGAGGACTTTGGTGCGATGAAGTCTACGTTCAGTAGATGACCGATCCATGGAAAGTGCTAACCACATCTCTATTAAGGCTCAAGTTTTGGGGGACAGGGGGCTGTTTTTGTGAATTTTCAATGTCTTCTTGAGTTCTGTTGTCAGCAGTAAGACGGCTGCAGTCATATAAAACTTTCCTAAAGTCTAGTCTATGGTCGGTATTCCTGTTTGTGAAGTAGACTCGGACTATTGACCCCATGCCTTACGCTTCACACCAAAGGGAAGTAAAACAGGTAACTTAGGAGTTTATATACCCCATGAAGAAAACTAATGAATAACAGTCCAAACCAAACCTCAGTTTTTCCTTCCACGAGGCTCATTTGTCGGCCTATCTGTTTTTTCGCTCATGGACCCTGACTCACAGTGATGGGATAATATGTAAGCCTGCCAGAGTGCTCAGAGAACCCGTGAACTCAACTCCCTTAACCTCTTTCATTGACAGCATAGGAGGCTGTTTCAATGGTGGTCACCGCTCTTTAGTCCATCTTGCCCCAAGATACCCATGGCTAGAACCTCTGGTGACACCGGGAAAATATGGAGTATAATAATACAATTCCTCCCCCAAATACGATTGTCTGATTCCATGCCACTCTTTTTCATAGCCCCTTTTCTTGCCTTGGTCCACTGCTGACATCGCTCCATACTCACCCGATCTGCCACAGTTGCATGCACTTACATCATTTGATGCTGCCGTCCTTAAGTGCCAGGGCCGCTTCATCACCCTCTGGTCTTGCCATGGCAGTGGGCAGGTTACAGATATAATAGCCCTGCATGACATCTATATGCAAAAGATATAGGGGAAGTGTGATTACTATATACAATATTTTACATTTCCTTAGCTAGTCCCTATGCATGACTATATGCTTTCTGCAAAGTAGAATAGTTCTGCTAATACTTATGTCTTTCCCAAACTTTACCAGTACCTGAAAAGAATGAGAAGGAAGTCACCCCAAATTCCAAAATGGGCATAGTTATTAATATGAATTAGATATTCCATCCCTTGTACACTGTTCAGAAAAGTCGTACAGTAGAGCTCGCCAGGTTCATTGTAAGAAAAAAACACTTAAGACTTGATAGAAGTCTGGGACTGGCCACCTGGCACACTGGGCAAATCAATCCATATGCATTGGGTGCTGTAGTTTGTGGCCACCAGATGAAAATGCCTGGGATAAAAATGTAATGTGGCCCAATTGGCCGCTGCCCAACAGCACCACACTTTCTGCAACGTGTCTCCAGTGGTTAGGTATAGCCGGCCGCACGCTACATAAGCCTAAAAAAGTGCCAGGGCCGACTCTCCGTCACCAGTCCAAGGCGGACAGATCTGCTAAGGTTTATTTGCTCGGCATTTGGAAGCACCCACTTAATGTGTTGTCCGTGGAGCAGGACCTTTGGGCAACATGGTGGCTGGTGAATTGATTGAGTTGGTAGCACATGACCCCAGACCCCAGAACCTTTCATATCTCTCCCTAGCCATCTCTTCGTTTTTGGATGTTCCCCTAAGCGCAGTTTTTAATTCACACCGTTATGTCTTTAGTGAATTCTATTTACTAATATTTACAAACCTACAACTAGCGGTAATACGAGCAGCTGAGAGACAAAACATTCGACGTTTAACATCATTTCATCTTTTCCAAAAAGTACCTGGCTATTACCCTCTTTAGGGATTTTTTCCCATTATGGTAAATATATTTTAATGTAGTTTTTACAATTTATTTCTCTGAGCTTTGGAATTCCAGGGGATAATAAACTCAGACGGTTCCCCCCTAAATATCTACTTGTCTGGCCCTCAGTGCTGTTTCTCCCTGTCTTGGCAAAAATCCTAGACAAAAAGTGATTTATCTAGCGCAGTAAAGGATTAATCTTTTACTAAACGAAACTAATGCATTTGTCCTACTTGCAGGTTTTTGGATTCTGACAGCGGTCTTTAACAAGTATGCTGAAGATGAGACCTTCTCCATTCAATGCTTTTTGGGCCCTGCAAACGCCTGGAAATGAACTCACTGCTTAATGTTACCTGTTTCTGTTATATATAGGGTGATCAGCTAAAATCTATAAGTGAACAGACCAATTCTGTGCCCCATGAAGCCCCACCAACAAAGAATGTGTATTAAAGGGACAGTTTAATGTCCTTAACATAATCTACATCCCTCTGATCATTACTCATCTTTTCAAAGCCATGGGCATTAATATGGATTTGCCCCACTCCCCTTTACAGCTATAACAGTCCTCCACTCTTCTGGGAAGGCTTTCCACAAGATTTTGGGGTGTTTCTGTGGGGATTTTTGCCCATTCATCCAGTAGAGGATTTGTGAGGTCAGACACTGATGTTGGTCGAGGAGGCCTGGCTCACAATCCTTGTTCCAGTTCATCCCAAAGGTGTTTGATGGGTTTGAGGCCAGGACTCCGTGTGGGGCGGTCAAGTTCTTCCACCCCAAACTCAAAGGTCAAAGGTCTTTGTGGACCTTGCTTTGTGCGCTGGGGCAAAGTCATGATGGAATAGAAAAAACTTCTAGATATTGAAGCTTGAATCATCACACTAGAGAACGTTTCCTCTGCTCCAAAACCCAGTGGCGGTGGGCTTTACACCACTCCAGCCAACACTTGGCATTGTGCATAGTGATCTCGTGTGCATCTGCACGGCCATCGAAACCCATTTCATGAAGGTCCCGACACATAGTGCTTGTGCTGATGTTACTCGGAACTCTGTAGTGAGTGATGCTACAGAGACCAGGCGATATTTACTTTCTACGTGCTTGAGCACTCAGTGGCCCCACTCTATGAGTGTGCGTGGTCTACCACTTCATGGCTGAGCTGTTGTTACTTGTAGACAATTACAATTATAGCACTTACAGTGGATCAAGACCAGAAATGTCCTGTCTTAGCACCACTGAGCTCTTCAGTACGACCCGTTCTACTGCCAATGTCTATAGAGAGGGCAGCCTATGTGATTTTATAAACCCGAAACATCGAAACTCAATGATTACGAGGGCAGGCCACATACTTCTCATACAGCGTAACATTCTGAAATCATAGCAGAAGTGTATAAAATCCTTGCCTGCGTGTTTATTGTATTTATTAATCTGTTTGTATAATAATAATAACACGGAGAAGTTCAGAGAATTGGTGAAAAGCTGCAGAACACACCAATTCCGTCCAATTTTAATTTGTTATCAGGGAAACACCCCTATTTTTGGCTGTAGAATTTACTTTTTCATTTAATAAAAATTCCATTTTTTTTTAATCCAAGGGCTGCGAGTTAAACGTGCCCCAAATTCTAGAAGATGACATGTTCTAAACAGAATGTTGTGTGTAATCGCAATAATATGTGAGCTTTGCATAGAATCCCTTGAAACATAAGGGATTGGATGAAGCGATATATTTAATAGTACATTCCGGAGCCAGAATTCATTGAATTCACTCTATACAATTATACAAGAGCTTTATCTATAGTTTTCAACCTAAGTATGTTTACGTCATATTTAATGCATGTGTATTTGTTAAATAAAGTCTCCCACCTTTTGTGAATGTAGAAACGCGACATACCTCCCAACTGTCCCGCGGAGCTGACACACTGTCCTACTTTTGCAAGCAGAAGGGATCCTAGTGGGGATCTCCCCTGACCGGACCACCAAGCTGTGAAAGGGATAGGGGTCTGTGCTGCTGATTACCTTGCAATGCAAAGAAGCCATTGGATGGGAGTGATAAAGGACCATTGGAACACAGGAGTGATGGGGGAGTGATAAAGGGCCATTGGAACCAGGAGTGATGGGATGATAAAGGGCCATTGGAACACAGGAGTGATGGGAGTGATAAAGGCATTGGAACCCATAGTGATGGGAGTAAAGGGCCATTGGAACCCAGGAGTGATGGGAGTGATAAAGGACCATTGGAACACAGGAGTGATGGGAGTGGTTGTATATTGTACACTGAAGCAGGCTCTGTGTGTAAGTAACCCTTGGCCAGTGCAGGCCCCTTACTTTGGCCTGGTGCAGAAAAGTTTACCAATAACGTATTACCGGTACTTACATTTTTGGCACTGAAAAGGTTAAGCCCTTCATGACGGCATGACACATCACATGCAAAAACACCTTAAAATTGCAATGGTAACCATCCCTGAGCCCCCACTCTACCACCTCTGCTGGCAGGTTTCCCCACTTATCTACCACCCTCTCAGTAAAGTTAAAAAAAAACATTTAGGGAAGTCCACACGCTTGGCAAAGAAGGGGTTAAACTCTCTGTCGCGATTAGTGAGGGTTAATGTCACAGCTGCTTCTCCGCCTTGCACGTGTATCGACGATTGGATAAGGAGGTGGGGCCTATCTGCGCCGGGCGCTATTAGAAGGCGCCTGAGGCGGATGGGGAGAAGGCGGGAGTTTGGCTGGTCTGCAAGGCGGAGCGGAAGGCAGGAGGGTTTGGCTGCGTTGTCGAGTTTTCTCGCGAGCGTGTTTCTCGTTCACTCCTCCTCACTCGGCATTACAGGGTGAGAGAGCTCGCGGACACCGTGAGAGGGGCGGAGGGAGGTTGTCACTGTGCCTCCGGGGACTGACGTCATTTCGGGGAGACAGAAGGATTGGCCGAAGGGGGGCCGCAGCCCCTCAGTCACCCACACGCACTTCCAGCGGGGGCGCCAGGGAGGTTGGTTCCTTACCCCGGTGCTTGAAAGCTGCACCGTCGGCGGAAGAGGAGCGACCCGTTTTCGAGACACCGGGTGGGCAACCTGGAGGGGGCTCGGGCTCGTCCGGCAGCAGGCCAGGTGTGTCTATCTGACTTCCCTGTGTTGGCTCTGGATCCCTGAGTGGAGGAGAGAGGCTTCCTGTGCTACGTTTCCCTTTCTGGGGCTCAGTCAGAGCAGCCCATCTGTGTCTGGACCATATGTACAGCGGGCAGAGATAACGGGCCAGGGCTCCGGGGGGGGGCTCTACACCTCAGGGACTGTCTGTTAATCTTATACCGAGGGCCTTCAACCTCTTTTCAGCAATAACTTCTTCCTGTTACAGCATAACCGGATGTGTTTGTGTGACCGGGTGATAAACGGCTATGCATCGGTGCACCAGCTACCGTATCAACGATTTTCCTTTAAAATACTGGTTCCGGTACCTTGGAAGGCGTTGTTGTAATCGCTTCAGTACTGGTGTCTCTATAGAACAGATCTATTATGTAACAAGTTACCTGGCGGGCTTTAAACGGAACCCTCTTTCTGTTTTATTAGCTGCTCTCCAGCCCGAGCTCCCGGCATCTTTACCATTTACATAACGTGCTGCTCCCAGTAGTTCCAGTAAATCCCGCCATAAGGTAATCGTCACAACTGGGATCTCTGTACTACGGGCAGTAAATGACCTTCTGATATCCTTCCATAGTCTACCCCGGTATATGATGAGTCCTTGTTCAGCCTTATGCACCTTTTACCGGGTGTGCTTCTCTGGAGATCATGGCCTGACTGGCTTTGTAATCTTAGCTATAATCTGCTAAAATAATCCTTTAATTTACTGTGCGGGACAAAAGTCAATATTAAGTAGGCCAGCACTGATAGGGGTAGCGTTAACTCTATTGGCATTGTGATTATCATTTGGCGAGTAAATATTTGCAGTGCTGTGTGCTTAAAGTGATTGTTTAACCCTATTCTAGAATTCAGCAGTTTTTTGTTTTGCTTGTTGAACAAATATAGCTTCTTTCTCGTGAATCTAACAATGTAACTTAATCTGAGGTCTAAATCTGTCTTGTTTTGGCGAGGTATAATATTTGGCTATGAGGGCCCATGGCCCTATAATTTACACCTGCTTGCTGTGAGTGATGTGACAGTCTGTCAGTGCAAGAACAAGAAATCAGTTGGTCCTCTTGTTTAGGAACACAGCGTCATTCATTGTTTGAGAAATATTACCAGAGACTGGAGGTAAAACAAATGTTGAGTGACAATTAGTAGCCGCTTTAGCGTAAAGGCTTTCTGCAGTGGAGCTAACTAACCGGTGTTTCAAGAAGCCGCAGTCTTGCAGAAAGCATTGGGGATATAGATGATGGCGGAGAGCTCATCGATGAAGTCCTGTCCCGCTTTAGAAATCATGCAAGGCAGTTCTAGTGTGTTTCTTTAAATGTGGGATTGTCCATGGCTTTTAATTCCCCTAAAAGCTGTCACAGTACGCGGTTGGTGGTGTTTAAGACCAAAAACCTGCTGAGATGTCAGAGCGCAAACAGGGCTCTATGTGGCAGAGAGCTACGCTGTGACAGTCGGCGTGTACTGCTCGGTGCTCCAGACTCCGACAGGAATGGTGGTGATTATAATGTTGGGATACCTAAGGTGTAAGGTAATGCATTCTCTGTTAGTAAACCAGGTCCAATGCTAACTTTTTTTTTTTTGGTAGACCCAGTACTAAAATACCAATACTCTGTAAAGTTATTCCTTCACTTTAGTGAAAACCGTGTATAGTTTCCTTGTAGTGAGACCTTTGTCATACTAACATGTACATGAGAATACTTTCAGAACGACTCTTCTAAGGGTTGTTGACAAGTCCTTTCTCAAGAAGGAATACTATTGTTGTCTTGGTACAAACTGGTATCTTAATCTAGCCTAATTCATGCAAAATGTGTGATGTCCCTTGTAAGTCTGCTTAATATTGTAGCCACCTTTAGTCTACAACTCCTCCTGCCCAATATTAAAGGCTAATGAGGCCACCTGTAGTATTAAAACTGTATTAACAGGATTAAGTTTGTGCTGTACAAATTGGTTTTTTTTTCTCGTGCATGTGTTTTGGAATTTACTGAGACATGGCATACAGAGAATTGCTTTGGATGCACACTGAAAATGCCATGATAGAGCTGGTAGCTCGGAGTGCCCCCCCCACCACCACATGATTTAAGTGGCCCTAGGAAGGGTGAAGAAGATCCAGCCCTCCTGCAGGCCTTCTGGCTGCCAAGCGAAGGAAGGTGCCACATATCCCTTTAGAAGTGTGGCCTCTGAAGAAACAAAACAGGAGACCTGGAGTCCATCAAGGCTCTGGTCAGCTCTTTATTTCTTCTGAGTTACCAACTCCAAAACACAGAAGCCAATCAGAATGCAAATAATACATTTATCAGATTTGTTTTGTAGGGTGCAGTGAATGAGAACGTTCTCCTGCATCTTTGTTCTTAAGGGTAAATCCTATGGCGTTTCTTTCAAAGAAACAATCTGCAGGCGTGTAAATACTGTGATATATTTGGGAGGATTTCACAGTTTCAAACATTACACGTGATTATTTTATCATAATGATATCCTGTAATCCATGCTTTCATTAGTCCGTTTCCTTGTCTCACTAGACAAACATTGTTTACCAAAAGGCTATCGTATGCTCTGTTGACACGATCACACAAATACTTTAAAGGCGCATGCTGGCAGTGCTGTGTTTAGTGCTTTGGGATGCATTTCATTAAAAAAAGGCTGTTCTGGAGAATTACGTAACTACCCACCCCCCCACCCACACACGGTAACATGATCATGTATGTGGTTAATCGGGAACTATAAACGGTAATCTTTTGGTAAAATGTAATACGTGTTTGCCTTAAAGGCTATCGCAAACCCCTGTAAGGTATGAACAGATTATAAGGAAAACACTTTGTTCATCCAACTGAACTCTCATTCTGGGAAACCATCTGCTTATCTGGCGTCGTACCGCCTGTCCCTTGTGTGTTCTCGTTTTTTGTCTGATGTGGTGCAAGGCTTAATTTCTTGGCTTTTAAATGGTTAACTCAGGTTGTCGCTCTTGTGTTTTACAACAGAATGGCAGAAACGAGTATATTTGTAGCTTATGCTTCATCGGTCCAAAGATTTTCTGATATGCCCAGATTAAAAAACAAAAAAACCACACAGGTAGCCAAACTCCCTCGATTGTCGGTGGCTCCGCAGATCAGTCTGCACCGGCAATGATCTGTAAACAATCAGTGATTGGATTCACTTACTGTCTGGTGTGCATAAAACCTAGTCTCTAGCCCACGTCAAGTCTCTGAAGGTGATATCTGTATTAAGCGATGGTTACTCTGCATCTGCTTGCAAGGTAGTAGATACAGGGGGTTGGTTCCAGGCTCGGCTGGTGTGTGAAAGGTTGTTGGGGAGAGACTTCTGCCTGACAAATCTACCAAAGACATCGTGCATTGTTGTGGGACGAGTTCACTGCATCTGTCTACAATAAACCCATGTCCTTGAAATGACGAGTCTATTTGTGCAGTTCTAAGAACAGTCTAGCAGTAGAACATTCTTTTACGTGGTGTGGCGTAAACTACTCTCGAGGGTCTGTCTAGAACAAGACTGCTGAAACATTTTGGCGCTTTCACTATAAGTCGAAAAGGATGTGTCTTAAATCAACCTCTATTGCAAACCTTGGGGGGGGGGGTATATAATTTTTTGTTTTGTGAAACCTTTTTTGAGAAAAGGCGAATGAATGGGGCAGGAGGTCGGTTGTATGTGTTTGTTAGACTTCAGGCATAGAAGGGAGAATCGCCAGATTTCTATAACTATGCTGAAGGAGTCCCTGTAAAAACCAAATGAGCAGTGGGGATTCACTTGGGTCGTGGTGAAAGGTTGTGTTTTGCAAATGCCCTATGGAATACTGACCTAGTTGTTCAAATATTCAGGTTCTTGTGCAATCAAAGAAATGTACCCTTTATCTTGTTTCGTAATATAGATTAAATGGTCATGGCGTTGTTGTGGGTTTTTTTTTGGGGGGGGTTATTGCAGTGTGGTTGAGTGTCTGTAGGGTATAATAGTGCTCTGCATGACTCCCACTTTATCCTGGTAGCTCCAGTGCTGCTGTTGGCTTGTAAGTTGCGTTACGAAAGAAGCCACTACTGGGCAACCTATGCATAGAAATCTGTAGCATGGTTTCATTTCTAAATGAAATGCTTCTCGTTTTCCTTAATGACTGTTCAGTGACGCAAACCATACAACCAACTCCTAATTTGCTTCTGCACTGGCTGTCTGGCTAATATTTAACTTATTTCCCTGCAGGGCAGCCAGGCCTACAGATCGATTTTTCCCGACTCTTCATTGGAGAGGAACAGCTAAGGGGCCTGGTTAACTGAATGCGCTTGACCTTTGGATTTATAAAGTGAGACTGCAGTGGAACATGGGTCAGAAGGTGACTGGAGGTATAAAGACAGTGGACATGAGGGACCCTGCATACAGGCCACTGAAGCAAGATCTCCAAGGACTTGACTACTGCAAACCAGCCAGACTTGATTTGTTGTTGGATATGCCTTCGGTGCCTCACGAAGTTCAACTGCAGCACTCCTGGAATAACAATGATCGGTCGCTAAATGTATTTGTCAAAGAGGATGACAAACTTGTATTTCACCGGCATCCGGTGGCACAGAGTACAGATGCGATCCGGGGCAAAATTGGCTACACGCGAGGCCTGCATGTGTGGGAAATTACATGGGTTATGCGACAGAGGGGCACTCATGCTGTTGTTGGTGTAGCTACAGGGGATGCTCCTCTACATTCTGTGGGTTACACTACTCTAATAGGAAGCAATGGAAAGTCATGGGGATGGGACCTTGGTAGGAACAAACTATACCATGATGGCAAAAACCAGCCAAGTAGGACATACCCTGATTTTTTGGAACCAGATGAAACCTTTATTGTACCAGACTCCTTCTTAGTAGTTTTAGATATGGACGATGGCACCCTGAGCTTTATCGTGGATGGACAGTACATGGGCACAGCATTTCGAGGACTCAAAGGAAAAAAGCTGTATCCTGTTGTGAGCGCAGTTTGGGGTCACTGTGAAATCCGAATGCGTTACTTAAATGGCCTTGATCGTAAGTATAGTCTTAGTTTTTGTTTATTAAGGTGGTGAAAGATGCTGCCATAAAGGGGCATTGCAAAGATACCAGGGAAATGCTAGGCTAAAAAACCTATAGGGTCAGCATTTTGGAGTAATATTGGCAAACCGTTCCTTAACTGGATTAAGGTGTCGGTGTAATTGTGTCTCTCAAGTTGTAGATCTTAGCTTCAACAATCGGATGTTGGAGACTTCAAACATTGGTCTCGGCACCCTGCCAGTGACTCCTTGCTTGCTGCAGGTTAACTCATAAGAATAGGCCTCTTTCCTACAGGGTGCTCATGACTGCATGGCCTACTGGAAGCGTGGAACCCCTCCTATTGTTAGCCCCTTATGTAGCTTGATGGTATTACAAATAAACAGGTATTCAAGAGGGATAATTTTAAAGCGACTGCTAGGATGGAAATAAAGTGCCTGAATCCGGGGAAGACTTGATCTGTTTAGCATGTAGATCAGTATAGAAAGCGCAACATTGATATTAATGCTAAATTGTCCAAAGCAAATTCTAGTCAACTTTGAATAACATTCACTTAGAGCTGATATGCTGCATTCCTAAACACTTTTTTCAGTTTAACTTTGAGTGCACTCCAGCTATCACATGATCTGTAATGCATATGATAGTGGTGTTGTCCTTTCCAACCCCTTCCCCAGCTAAATAGCCTGTAGACGACCCACGCCAGGGCCAATGTGTGGAATTAGTGCTGCCATTAATTGCCTGCATCACATGCAGCAGAACTGAATCTAGGTTTTAAGTATTGAAGAACGATGCAATGTGTAATTGATGGGGGGATGCTTCTCCAAATCACTAGTTTTCCATTCAGTACACTAAATAAACCCATGTAGTGCAGATTAAAATGGGTAAGAGACTCAAAAAGGGGAGAACTTGTGTGATCCGATTGTTAGTTTAAGTTGTTGCAAGCAAAGCGCACCCTCTGGGTAGACTTCATGGACCGCATGGTGACATCTCCTTTGTCTGAGGGTCAGTTTGTGAACCTTAATGACTTGCCTTAGTGCAGCTGCAAACAGTTGAGATTTTCCGGTGTCGTACTAGTGCTCATGAAGTTATAACTCCTTTATGTTTACCTTTCAGAAGCATGAAGTTAAAGGCTTAATTGTCCCACAAATGCATAATTTAGTTTTTTGTTTTTTTTTTCCCTCCCTTCCTTCAGCTGAACCTTTGCCACTGATGGATTTGTGCCGAAGATCTGTTCGTCTAGCATTGGGAAAAGACAGACTGAATGAAATTCAAACGCTTCCACTACCAGCATCTCTTAAAGGATATCTGCTCTATCACTGACGGTGCTGTGGGCAGCCCCAGGCAATGGCTGTCTCTGGATTGAGTAAATGTGCACCCCCCCCACCGTGCTACTATGCCTCCCAGTGGATCAAACTCGTCCCTAGATTGTCTTTTGGTAGGAAGATAAGGGTACCATCTCTTCACATGCATGCTTCCAACTTCAAAAATACCTCCAAGGTTTGCTTTTCGTTTACAGTTTGAGTGTTGCATGTGACTTTAAGCCAAGTATGTAACGACCAACGTTAGTTTTTAAACTCTAAATGCTCCTACAGAGGTCTTGATGACCCTCAACTGTAAATCTATTTTCTAAAGTTATTTTTAAATGTATGTCTTGTCCTCTTAAACTGTCTTTGTGCCTCAAAACACTAAGGGGTAGCCTTACAGAGTCCATTACAAGTGCTGTGGCTCTAAGTGAAGCGGTTAGATCGCATTCTGGTTGGACTGTGGTAATCTCATTTGACACATTTCTATACACCTCAGTGCAATAGAACCGCTCAAAAAAAATAAATGGTGGACCCTCTTTATTGAGAAACTATGAATTTATATTCAGCTCATAATTTAAACATATACCTGCCTCACTCTATTTAAAAACTAAGTTAGTGGCAGAAAAATACCCTTAACCCCCCCCCCCCCACCATTTGGTGCAGATTAGGGGAGCACAGCATCAACAACTGGTCCATAATACATTCTTATCAGGGACCTTAGATGACCTCCTATGCCACCAGGGTTAGAGAGCAATCCATGTTTGGGTTTTTTCTTTTGTATATAACTTATTCATAGGTACAATTGCTGAATATGTATTTTTAATGTTTGGTTTTTCTTTTTTAAACAAAACTGCTGCTGTTAGGTACATTCAAAAGAAAAGAAACAAATTCTAACTTTAGATTTTTAAGCATGCAACAGTGCCAAGGATAAATTGGGTACAATCTCTTTATTTGCCTACAAACTATTGTCTTGCTGGATTAGGACACTTGCTTCATTGCACAAATAAGAGGGGATTGTTAAGCCTTCATATCTTTCCTGCAAGTAGTCTTCCACATGACACAAGTGGCTTAGTCTGTCTCCCTAATGTGTTAAAACGTTTTTTCTTGTACAGTTTTAATCTCTTTATAATTATGTAGATAATAAATTCTGTAATAAAGAAATAGTTTATTAAATATAAAACTGGTTCTGTGTTACTGGCACAATACTAGCGTGTTTATATGCAGGTTGTTGGCATCAAGAAGAATTGCCTGCGTTCACATAATGGCGATAATTGGTGGTATTCCATTGTGCACACTTCACATGAAATCTCTTAAATTTGAGTAAAAATCTTCCCAGGGGGTAGTCCGCATTTGACTTGCAAGTTGCCGATTGGCGAGACAAACCGGCATGACTGTTTCGGTTCAGAGGTGTTTGCATTGAGTCAGCTTGTCAATAGTTCTATAGGGTTTGATATCCAGAAATGAGGAACGTTTAGCGATCTGAAGCGACGTGTTCTGTAATGCCATTTAACACATATTCTGGATTAACTTCTACATAGCAATGCCTGCAGTTATCCAGACTCTCAATGTTGCTTTTCTGTGTAGCATTGGAAAGTATCCTACATGTGGGCACCTTTTTAATCTTTCTGGCTTTATGTGGGTTTTATTTTTTAAAATGTATGTGGTAAGTGTAGGCACACTACTAAATATCCCACTTTTAGCAAAAAAAGTGTAAGGGCAAATTAAGTGCAGCTTTGTGTTGGTAGCCTCACACAGCTCACCTAATGCTAAGTGATATCCCTTGTGGGCACTCGTTATGGAGATGGCAGGGTGAAAGCCATCTCCATACCCCTAATAATGGGTATAAGTCCCAACCGCATGTTCTCGGTGGATTCAAATAAAGCTCTTTAATGTGCGTTGTCACTGTTCTGAAAGCTTTAACTCTATATGGCTTTTTAATACGGAACGTTTTGAAGCAGTCCTTCTGCCCCCTCCCAAAAAAA
>VKOC01002562.1:0-29693 GCA_009364415.1 Spea multiplicata | reverse complement strand
AAGAGACATAGACTTAGATAGTACAAGTACAAAACAGTATAAAATAAAAGGGATAAAACAGAGTATCATACCACACTTCCTTGGAACCTTGATGTTGTCTCTGTGATGGTAAAAACAGGCTCTCCCCCATTACCAATTGCCCACCTTTTTATCCCCCCTCCCAAGACCACCCTTTTCCTGTTACCTGAGCAAGGGGATGGGAGTAGGGGGTTCAGAACTATGACCTTCTGAAGGTGGGGTTATATCTTCTCAACTTTGGTCTGAGATCACAAAATATGCAATATGACGCCGACCGAGCTTGGCATAATTATGACACCAGGATCATCATAATTCTCTGGTCCTAGTGATCATTTTCATACCAAACTCCACACCTGTATCAGTTGGCACAAGGACACGTTTGCATAACAGTTGCTATGGACATGCCTGCATGGCGTGTTTGGTCTCCCTGAAACCAGCACATCACAGGCATAAGGATGCAATGCACGATGGGGCCCAAAAGTTATGTACTCATCATATTTTGGACATTATGCATTTATTAATTGTACCCTGTGTCCCTTGATACCCTGTCTCCACTCCCCAGGGAGATGTTGCCAGGATGTCTGGCCTTCCACTCTTCCACAGACATACCTTCCTGTCACAGGTGACAATACCCAGCATGGGGTAATTAAGTCGTATTTTGGGTTCTGACTCCAAAAGGAAAGGTGTGAACAAATGTTACTGGTCTTAGCCTCAAATCCCTTAACCCATTCAGTACCACACCCCAGTTACTCATGCCATGGCATGACAAATACCAGATAAAGCTGTCCAAGTTTGATGATGGGATGTAGTGTAGGGAAGCCTAACTAAAAAAGTAAAAATTAATAAAAGAAAGAATATGGTTAAAAAGCCAAGTAAGCTCAATATGGCTTTTTTATTATTATTATTATAAACATGTTTATTTATTTAAATATTCACATGTGGTAGTTTTTCCTCGCTTCTTTCACAGGTTTAAAGAAGGTCACCTGTTGAGACATAATATATAATGTTATATGGAACATTGTCTGGGCTACATTATTAGGGCTAGTGTTAAGGTATATATATCCAATATAATGTGTACTGTCCCATTTGACCATGGCCCTATTGGGTATATAATTCTGGATGTATCTTTAATTTCATAAAGGTAACCTGAACATCAAACAAGATCAAAAATTAAAATTGGCTTCATGTATTAGAACACATAGGAATAGTAGAAGGTTTCTTATTGGATAATATTCAACGCTTCCATGTTCCGCTATGATCTTCTTCATGTAAGGCCAGATAACCAGTTATCCGAGCAGATAGGTCTTTACTACACCTAGGTGATTAAGATTAAAATAAAATAAAAAGGCCTTCTTGAGTAGAAACAGCTGCTTTCTTTGCTTTGCATCAAGCAAATGTAATATGGGACATTTCTCATCCCTCTGGTTTAATTATACAGACTCTCTCTTTAGTGAATAGGCCCCCTGTGTGTCTATGTACTGCATTTCAGTTTTGCAGCACAACTTAAAAAAGTGTTATCTTTGCTTCCATGACCATGAAATACATAAAGACTTCAGTTAAGATCACGTTTTATACTGTCTTCCTGGGGACGTAACCGACAAGGACTTTCCACGGTGGTATATGTGTCTAATGTGTCTAATAATAATCATTAATTCATATAAACAGCTGTGTAGGAGGAGTATACCTGGCTGAGGAACAGTCAAACTTACTAACAAGGTGAGGTTGCTGAAGACAGTTTAACGTCAAAAGTCATACACAATGGCAAGACTGAGCACCACAACAACACACAAGGTGGTTATACAGCATCAGCTAGGTCAGGGGTGTCCAACGTGCGGCCCTCCAGCTGTTGCAGGACTACATCTCCCATACTCCTCATCCAGCCCCTTAGCTGAAAGAGCATTATGGGAGATTTAGTCCTGCAGCAGCTGGAGGGCCGCACGTTGGACGTCCCTGAGCTAGGTCTTTCCCAGGCAGAAATTTCACGACAGACAGGAGTTTCCAGATGTTCTGTCCACGCACTTTTGAAGGAGCACAAAGAAACGGGCAATGTTGAGGACTGCAGTAGGTGGCCAAAAATATGCAGCAGATGAAAGACACATCATGCTTCTCTTAGCAATCAAAAGATGTCCAGGAGGGCCATCAGCTTAGCACTGGCAGAAAACAGTGGGACCCTGGTGCAACCATCTTTTGTCTTGTATCCAAAAAGCTATACCTTTCGACATGAAAACAAGGCCAAGAAACTCAGGAACTGGGGTGCAGAAAAATGGCAGCAGGTGCTCTGGAGTGTTTTCAGTGAAGTATAGTGGAGGAAGTTTGGGGCTGCATGTTTGGAAATGGAGTTGGGGATGTGGTCAAAATCAATGGCCTCTTCAATGCGGAGAAGAACAGGCAGCAACCTAATTATATAAATACCATTAGGGAGGCATTTGATTGGCTCCAAATGTCTTCTGTAGCATGACAAAAACCGCAAACATACACCCAAAGTCATTAAGAACCATCTTCAGTGCAAAGAAGAACAAGAGCTCATGGAAGTGATGATATGGCCCCCACAGAGCCCTTATCTCAACATTGAGTCTTTATGGGATTATATGAAAAGCGAGAAGCAACTGAGGCTGCCTAAATCAGCAGAAGAACTGTGGTTACTTCACTAAGATGTTTGGAACAACCAACCTTCCTTAAAATACTGTGCGCGGGTGTCATATGTCTTTGCATTTGCAACCTGGAAGAAGCCTTCCCTGATATCACTGCAGGATTAACCCTCCACACAAACGCAAAAAACCTTCACCAGAATGCATGATATGCACAAGAATATCGGAGGAATTCTAAGAAACAACCACTACATAAAAAAACAAATTATATCTTCCCAACACCTGCAGAGGCATAAATCAAACACACTCTGCTACTCTCTATCCAACAGGACACAACATAAACTTTATCCCAACATAGGAGACCAACATATGAAACCAAAATTAAGTCTGATTTAAAAGAAGGATCCGTAAGTACCAAGCTTTGGTCTCCCTAATTCATCCCTTGTATTAGTAACCAAAGGCTATCTTGATTTCCCTACACCTCTGAGGAAGCTGCTTTCCAGAGGCGAAACGCGTCAGGTTCTGTTCCTTCATATCTAAACCCAGACGCACGACTGCTAAATCACTGCATACTATTTGGTTTAGATTTGATTTGGTTTAGATTTTTCCCCTGTTCATTCACATTTTGTGAAATGATAAAAAGAAATTCAAATATTAACATGTCTATTTTTGAAACCGTTCTAACTTTACAAAGAGCAAATTATTTTGGAGGGGATCCTTATAACCGTGTTAACCCAGAGCCCCACCTGGTCTTAATCCCCAATGAACATTTGTCAGAAATTACCATTGTTGTTGTAAACCATAACTAAAATGTATGTAAGAAATAGAATAAAAATACTTTCAAAATATTTTTTGGAAATGTTTATTAATAAGCCAAATACTGAACATTGGGTGACAGGACTAAATTAGCATTGACTCCATATGGACTATATTTTCTTCCATAATTCACTCCTGAACTGTATCTCCTGCATCCCTTATCTGACACAACGTATCAAAAGCATATTTCTTTGGTATTCTTTTATTTCTGCCAGCTAAACATCAAAGTTCATGAATTTCAGTCTCAGAAATGTATTCCTATCTGTTATTGTTCACAGATTCTCTGTTAGGGATTAATTTGATGTAATGAGTGTCATGACAAAGCTCCACCTTTGGACTTTGCTACAAAAATTTAGGTTCGGGATCCAAACACATATGGTGTTACTAGATATACACTGTATGACCAAAAGTATGTGGACACCCCTGACTATCACGCCTATATGAGCTTATTGGACAACTCGTTCTAAAACCATGGGCATTAATATGGAGTTGGAACCTTTTGTGGCTTTAACAGCCACCACTCTTCTGGGAAGGCTTTCCACAACATGTTGGAGTTGGACCATTTATGAGGTAAGGCACTGATGTTGGACAAGAAGGCCTGCCTCACAATCTCTGTTCCAGTTCATTCCAAATGTGGGACCTATTTCAATGAGGATTAAGGTCAGGCTTCTGCATGGGCCACTCGAGTTCCTTCACACCAAACTCCCCAAACCATGTCATTATGAAGGTCATACTTCAACAAGAAAGGGCCTTCCCCAAACCGATGCCACAAAGTATCGTACCTATGAAAATATCAGCTCCTCTTATTTTCACGTACCGTGCCATGTTTTCTGAATACTGCCACGGCTGTACGTAGGATTAGAGGTAAATACACAGAATCATGGTTGTTATTTAGTTAAAGCTCACTTTCTTAAACCACAAGCATTTTCTGAGTGTGCTTTCAAAGTCACATTGTGTTCCTATGAAAGATGCATAAGTAGCTGGGGCCGAAACATCTTGCTGTTTACAAATATATAAATCGCAAAAATGTAGCCTGATTACCTACCATGATTCAAACCATGTAGGTGATATTTGATCCACAGTCCCACCATGTGAATCTAATAAATTGTTGGCTTCTGCTCGTTGCTCAAAAATATAAAAGAGCATAGATTATAAAGAAGATGATTAATGGTTCCACTGATAAAACACTTTTGAACATCTGTGTATTAAATTAATTTATTAAATTATATAAATATGTACTTTAATGAGTGAAAGATACTTATTCTGTCATCCATCAAAATAAACTCAGGAAATACTTAACATTATAATCATTTTTTTTAATTTAAAGTGAAAAAAGGTGAAATACGAATCCTAATATAAGAATGTTGCATTTGCTTTTATGATCAAATATGTTTTTACAGGTGTATCAAATATTCTGATTTCATTTTATTCTTCTACTGCCGAAAATATAAACCATGCGTTTATATTTTAAAAGGTAGGCTATACTGTCTTGCTCTCCACCACATGGCACCCATTATTATTATTGAAATATTACCAAGTTCTTTTTGAACGTGCATTAGAAATCCCAACGTTGATCATAAATGAAAATAAAGATTTATGCAGGATCTAATATCAAACAATATAAGACTCTTAACTAAAAAAAATAGCCATTATATACACTGTACCTTCAAAAGGGGGCTTTGTCAATGTCTATTTGAAAGAGCATAATAAACTACTGGGATATTTGTATTTTTAGTTTAGTAATAATATGTGCATTTGTAGTAACTTTCAGGGTTTGGGTGTAAGTCCAATGTCTTTTCCACCAATCTCAGTCTTGGGGCGCATGGGCAGATTCTCAAGGTCACACAGTCTGCTGCTGACTTCATGTTCTACTTCGAGATAATGATATCTTAACATTCCACATACCGCTGCGCTCGATGTTGTACCTTGTTGTTGAATGTTGTTGAATACAGATGACGTAAGTCATAACAAGCAGGCCCGGAATGGCCATTTGGCTGGTGGGCCAGTGGTTGATAGAGTTTTGTATATACCGATACTGCTCACCCAGCGGCAACTTAGGTGGCTGCCGGCTGGATCCGCAAGACTGAACACTGTGTGAGTACAAAAACATGGCGCTTCGTTGCACGTATCAGGCCGGTATTCACACTTTTGTCACACTTAAAGTACCAAGGTCATGTAGTCATCCTCAGTACATCCCTGCTCTCAAGTAAGTGAGTTATTAGAATGATTTTATTAGGACAATTGGGTTTCCAAATACAGCATAGAAGTGATTTGTTAAATTGACTGGATGGTCATGTAGGGGCAAAGGTCTAAAAATAAAAAAGATAGAATAGTTAGAAGAAATAGGTCCAGTAAAGCTAGGAGCTCAATCTGTTCTTACTTCTCCAGTGGTGGGATATGCTATGCTTGGCTCAAGACCTTATACAAAAAGTTTAGAAACTCCATTTAAAACCCATTTACCATCTTCCAGAAGATGCCCTAATGGATGCTCACACAATCCACCCTGGTCAGCGGAGATTTTAGTTGTGTGGTGGACGTATCAAACTAATATTTGTCTCAAGAAGGGTCATCTATAAATACCGATAGGCCCACGCTACATCTCTTCACGTTTATTTATTTTCTAAAACTAAAAAAAGAAACATCCTTTATGAAAAGGCTCGGTATTTTAAAGCTCTGTGTGTAAAATAAATTTAAGAAGAAGAAGAAAAAAAATCGGAAAATATGCAAATGATATGGAAATTAGGTACATAGTTTTCATTTTTTCAATAGCTGAATAAATAAGGCTGTTTGTTTTTGTTTTATTTTTGACTTAGTTTTGGCATAAGTGTCGGGCCTTACTGCTAGAACAACAGGTGGCTGAAGCCACAAGCTTCTTGTGTGCCTTTTGATATCCTGTAAAATACAAATTGAACTGATTAAAAGGAAGAGATTTTCCTGGATTACAAAATGTAAATTTACAGTCTTTTTTTTTTAATGTGGATTTTCGGATAGGAACCTTCTAGATTGACAGCAATGAGTTGGTTTAGCCAAATGTCTACATTTAAAGATTTCATATATAATTATATTGAATTGGCTTGAGATGTTCAATTCAGTAATGACGTTTAAATTTTAAGTTTGGTATGTGTAACGTACCTATAGACACAAAACTTTGTAGTTTTTATTCTCTTTTTTTCAGGGGTGTAATGCTTTTTAATATATGTTAGTTTCCTGGATTTCACCAAATGAGTGTGCTGAGGAATGAGGTGCTGAGGAATGAGGTGCGGAGGAATGAGGTGCGGAGGAATGAGGTGCGGAGGATCACAATCTGGGGTGAATCCTTTCTGAAGGTTTGGACAACAGCTCTTTTCTGAAAATGGATGTGTGTGTATCAGGAACTTTACAACTAGAACCAGAAATCCTGAAGATGGGAGGTTGTTCTTCTGTCCGTGTCGCCACCAAGACGCTCTGTGGTTGCTGGGTCATACTTGTTTGGGTTTCTGACACACTTTTTTTTATATTATTCATATTTTTATAACATAGTTTGCTCCCAGGTCCCATTCCATTCCAGGCCTCTTAACTGGTTGTATTTGGTGTTTGCTGATATTATCTTCTTTTATTTATATAGCACCAACAATTTACACAGGGTTCTTCTGGTCTTTGACTCCTAGCTCGACTCGTTTTATGCTTTGTTGTTTCTCTTCTGGTACTTTTATCTGGCTCTTGACTCTGGACTGTACCGTTTCTATGCATCTGCCAAATCCCTGTGTGCACTGCTGTGGTTGCCTCCATGTTTGGCCGCCATGAGCCTGTCCCTGATTATGTCTCTGCTATTCTACCTGGCACCTACCATCTACCAGTCCCCATCTCAGTCTCCTGCCAGTCCCCACTTGGTGCCCAATTCCCATTAGTCTCCTCTGTAGATAGTGTAGAAAAAGAGCCCAAAGGCTTCAGCCATCTGCAATCAGAGACTCATGAATTCATCATCCCTATGCAGGGCTCTGAATGAGCGCCTACTCCATGTTTGGCCTAGTACCCTCAGCTGTGAACGGATGAATGCCTATTTCAGCCTATTTTGTATTCGTATGTGTGCACATTATGCCTATCGGCCCTAGATCTGTTCCGTTTCTGCCCTGCCCAGGAAGCATTACTAACTAATGATATATATATATATATATATATATATATATATATATATAATATATTATAGTAGAAATGTCAATAGTCTGATCCCATCAGTAATGCTTTGATCCCTTGTTTTGCTACTGAGCTGGTTTGGTTAAATCTAACGACTTTGCCAACTCAAACGGATTCCAGCTCATTTGAGTTGAGCATATAGCCAAACTGAAAAAGAGCCAGACAAAACCTAGCGAGCGAGTTGGCTTTTCTTGCCACGATGAACGGTTATCTCAGATGTTGTGTATTTTAACTTTTTCATCAAACATTGCTATGCTAATATAGTGTTTTGTGTTGTTTTCTGTTTTGACTACTCATTTCCACAGTAACATATTATTCTTCTGTTTTTTCTCCAGACACTGCCATGTGTTTCTGTTCCACTCTATTAGAATGGCACCACACAACATCATGTCAAGTGCTCTATGTTACAATTATATTTAGACGCTTTCATGGCTCTTTGCCCCATATTGAAACACTATTCTGTGCCATGACTACTCTCCCATTACATGTACTGAATGTCGGATCACAGAAAGACTGCCGGTGTTATCTATGGAGTGAAATGTATGCTTTACATGAGACTAAACGTCTTCTCTTTACAAGTCACAAGTATAATCCTAACTGGGTATGGACAATTACAAGCCCCCTGGACCTTTGCTTTGAAAAAATGGATATAGACATTTTAGCCCAAAGAGCCCAAATGGAGCGTTTAGTCAAAGTTGATAAATTTAAAATACACAGAAAAATCTTTTTTGGAAGAAGAGAACTCCAAGGTCTAAAAAGCCAACTAAAAAATACCAACTTTGATTAAAGGCTGTATAAAACTTTCTGAGCTCAACACCAATGCTATTCTGACATGTCCATACTTAGAGGATGGAGGTAACACATGTAAAACTTGTTTATAGTTGAGCTTTTGATTGTGATATACAATTTGTCTATACCGCCATTCATCCTTGAAATGGAAGTGGTTGAGGTGCTCTTCCACCTATTTCATAGGTCACCATCATACCTGGGAGCTCTCCGCGTTTTGCCAGGAGACTCCGGGAGAAGCTCTGCTCTGCTATTACTCTCTAATACCTCCTCAAACAGCAGTGTGATAGGGAATCCCTGCCCACATCCCGCAAGGGGGCGCTCCAGGTAGCTGGAGCCATAACGTTCCCAGTTGTGGTCACCATCATAGCAGGCGTTTCAGAAGTTTATTGTCCTCACTATAAAAATTACCAATTAGTGTGGTTTATTCACTAACATTGGGAGTTTTCAGTAATCTTGGGACATTTGTAAGGCATATCTATGGTAAAAATCTTAATATTTTATTATTTTCTTGTATGGAGCATCATGTTTTGTATATATAGTTACTTGTTTCAGAGATATTTGCTCTTGTTTTTCTCTATTTTTTTAGCTTAACATTTGCATGGTATGTTTTCTGCATAATTCACTCTGTTTATTTACTCACAGCCATGTTCAAAAGGTCAAGACGTTAAATTTGTATAGCTACGTTTTCGCACGTGTATTTTTACCCTCCGTCGGTCTCGAGCTCATTATAGTTATATAGTAACAGTCATACTATTCCTGTCCACCAGTGAATTCATGTCATTCACCCAAATGTTGACATAACCCTACCTGAAACAAGCAAAGCTTACATCCTGGAATCCGACTTTAGAATTTCACCATATTTCTCCCACTTATCCCACAACTGGAAGTCAAACATTGTTTTCTTTGTGAAGGGTTTATGTATTTGTAGAGTGCGATACTTTTTTCATCTTCGAAACATCACATAGTACGGAATTAACAAAGCCCAGATGCCTACTCGTAATCATGACATGCTCTACGGCAAGTTGGAAACTACCATCATTATGTTACAATCCCGCAATGAAATGAAACCCTAAGTGACCCGAAATGAAAGCTTGAAGCGAGAAATGAAGGTAATGAACATCATCAATTGATTGTTGGGATAATCAGGGGTACCCTTGCCAATTCTGAGTTTTTATTTTGCGAAATAGAGAAAAAAAACCAAAAAAACCATCCAGTAAATCTAACCTCCCATAGAAACCTGTATTTGTAGGGGGTTTCAAATTCTTAATCACAATATTTTGAAGTCAGAGCCACAGTAAACCAAATGCAAAAGCGTGGGCTTTATTCCAAAAATCACAGTATAGAAAGGATATATGGCTGCTTGTGACCGTGCATCATGGCTTTCTGGGTGTTCATGGTATCATATAAATATTATAAATGAAACAAAGAGGGAAATATAGAAAGTTCTGAACATCCACGATTAGAAGACTAGGGCATGCTATATTTATGACAGAAGGAATGACGGGTCAGTTGCCTGGAAGTGGAATTGACTGCTCGTGCTGTTGTATCACTTTCGTATGTTCTGTTATACTTTCTTTTGGGTAATGTTATTTTTGGCAGGAGTGACATTGTGTCCATTATGTCTCCGTATGAGGTACACCATTTTAGACTTTACCAAGACTTTGTGACCAATTCGTAACTGTTTATAGATCTAAATATGTTTTTTGGAAGAATAAGGTCAGTTAAACAATTTAATTTGCAGAAAAACAATACTTTTGTATTTATTAGTTTGATGTTTAAGACCTTAGAACACGAACATACACTCATACTCAACATCAGAGAAGGAAAAACAACCGGGTAATGCGTGTATGATGTACAAGAAGTCCGTTTTTCACCGGTCTGCCAAAGGAACTGCCTCCGTAGGATAAGCGCTGGCTGTGCCTCTTCCTACCTGCTGACTTTTCTACTAGATGTCATTTTCCCAGTGGAGTTTGCCTTCTAGGAAGACAGGGCATGGACCTAGGGCCCAGGGGACAAGAGCTCCAACATTTAACATGTCCATATAGCGCACAGGCAACACTGCATTTGGCGTTTCTTTATGGATGGGTATAGAAGTTGTTGGTTTCGCTCATGCAAATGATGCGCCGACAGAGATTTTTCCTTTAAAATGACAATAGTGGGTTAAGGATTCATCGGAGGGCGAAACAGGCACATAAACTTCCCCAATGGGCATCTATTCATACTCTGTTTATAGTGCTGGTAAGTCCGGTATGATTGACTTGCCTAACGCCACACACCAGGCCAGCTTGCCCACATCTTCCAGTACCTAACCATGCCAAAACTCCAGGTTATTGTCTATCCTGGGATGAAACCTGGCCAAAAACTGGGCTAGACTGACCATACATCCCAGCCGTTTGCGCTTCTTTTTCCTTTTTAGGCTTTTCCTAACTAATGTTTTCCTCGTTTATGCCCTAGTATAGATCCAGAGCATATTTTGTGGTGCCATATGCAGATCTTAAGTTATAATAGTTAATTTGCATATGCGCCTGTCACATGCTGCCATCAATGGAAAACACAAACACCTTCTAACATCCCATGCGGATAATGTTTATTGCCATGCATTACATGCTATTAGGTGACAGCGGGCCTTGGACATAAAATTGTCAACAAAGAAAAACAAAGATACAAATTCCTTGCGAATCCCATTGTTTACAGGAACTGAAATTTGCTAAATTGGCCTTGTTGTTTCCAATAAATCCAGGAAAACCTACAACAGCGGGATCCATTATAACTTTCAGCTGTCAGGACAGATTAAGTTTTATAAATTAGTGGGATCAAACCTCATTAAATCGCCCGATGTCTCTGCCACACGACGCTAGCACTGTCATTTTCTGTGTATTATGTTAAAGGGGGGATTTTTGTGAAGTTCGGCATGTGAAGCAGAATTTAACTGGGAATTATTTTCATATGACTTCTTGCCGTTCCCTGTTTTTCAGGTATAAACGCCAGATGATACACTTGTATGTTCCCGTCGTATGCATTTCAAATAACAACTGTTACATTAAAATAAGCAAAACTGAAAAATGATAAAAGGGTACCTAAGTTTAAACAGATCCTATACATACTTAGTTTGTTGGCAATTATAGATCATATCAGCAGGAAAAGCTGTTTCTAATCACCCACACTTGCATAGTTACAGTAATGTTTTCCATATTAAACGTCTGACCCAATAACGAGTATTCACATGACTGTTACAATAAATACAACGCAACAGTTTCTTCAATGCAAAGACGCCTGCACGATGCACAGACGTTGACTTGTGTTACATTTAAAGGCCGTTATTCCTTCAGGTGGGTGATGAACAAAATAATTTCGAGTCTTCTTTCCCAACCCAAATTCCTCTTTAGGTGTACCTCTACTAAGTCCAGTCCACATTCATTAACCAGTTACCAAGTTAACAAGTTGCTCGAGCGATAATTAGTTCCAACTCCAGCTTTCACCTTTTTTTTAATCATTGGGAGACCTCAGCAAAGAATCCGTTTTTACCTAGTATAAGCTTTATCCATAGGTGACCTGGCTCTGCCAAGAGTAAGCGTTGGTTCTGTGTGCTCCGGCTTTCCTCAGCGATCTGCTCAGTAAGGTCAGTCTGTCACTTGACTACGGTTCCAAACTTTGAGGCCTGGAGAGCAGCATCGTCCACTAAGAAAGGGTTTCTGGAGGACCCGTGCAATGAGGGCCCCAATACATTCCCAAATGTTGCTTGGGCAAGTCCGCCATACATAGTATGTTCCTGGGAGCCACATCCCTTCCAGCGGTCTCCCACTGGCATTACCCGCATGTGGTAGAACTTTGTCGGAGTGATGTACCACGGCATCAGTGTTTGTTAGGCTTGTTCCTTATGGCTAGATGTAGATGATGGCTCTGGCCACAACCTTCTATCCATACGCTCCTACACAGGTGTCCTGACTTGGAGACCTGAAATGTTGGGGGCATGCGTTTCTTGAAAGTCATCCTTTTGAATGAAATGCACATCATGAAAGGGCATGCCTTGGGCCTCTTTCTGCTTTCAGAAGGCCTTTATAACCGATTATTGAAACATAAAATCTCCTACAAACGTCTACTTTATTGAATAAACCTTGGTGACCTAAATGGCTGTGCAGTAGGTGAAGGTGCTGGAGTAATTTTTCTGTATAATGCTTGCCTCAGCCTATTTTACTAAGTTTCTTAAGCTTCTGTTCAGCAACAACACAACAATGAAAGGAGCCGGCAAGGTGCGTAAACGCGAATGTACAAGTCTGCTTCAATTCATCATTTGTAATAACAAAACAATAAATAAAGCACACCGTGTAATATAAATCAGAGTCGTAATAGATAGACAGTCACATTTTGCCCTAAGGCGGCTCTCTAATGTTACCTGAAATTCTGCCAAACAACAGCAGGTGCTCTGTACCAGAAGGATTTTATTGAAAGAGTTGTGCTCTGTGCCTCTGATATAATCTGCATCAGTGTTGTTTTTAAGCTCCAAGCTCTTGATCAGTCATATTTGGATACTTGGCAATCACTGCTGATATTCTTATTAACTTAAACAACGTAAAACATTGGACTTTTTCTTAAAATAGAGGGCATTGTCTTAGTTGAAATACAAGACTTCTGATCTACTTTCCTACCGTCTTCTTGGTTTTTTGGCCTGCATGTCAACGAAATTGGCTAATCAGCATTTAACCACATATTTATCTTTCTGGTGTGCTAAATTAATATGCTACGAAGTAAGAGTACTAAAAACATAGTCCAATTACTTATACAATGATAGTATCCCTTTAGGTGAACTGGCACAAAATTGGAGCACAGAGTTTTTATTTTAGCTCTCCTAGGTTTCAAGATTGCAGGGATATGGAAGAACAAATGTTCCTCAAGTTCTTGAAGCTCAACAACTCAAAGTAGCCACAGTGGCAATCTATGCGCTTTGACCAATGGAGTGCAGTAAATGTATCATCCTTTGCAATATTGCCCTCATAGCTATAGGCTATATAGCTATAGCTAAGTTGTACATTATTTCTATACTTTAACCAAATGTACATATATGCTACACTTTGAAATCTCCTTTGAAATAGGTGCAGAGATATCCTTTTTAACTATATATATGAAATAAAAGGCTGGTGTGTTGGAATTTAGAAGCTGGTCTCTATCAAATTCTTTAATCAGCGATAGATAGATGACCCAGGACTCAAGGATCCGAGAAGAATTTTGTCAGGGACTAAAATTTGACAGGATATAATTTTGAGTTAATGTATTGACCCAGGAAATTCAAGACTCTTGGCTGTTCCCAGCTGTAGTAACTTTAGGAATTTGAGTTGGATGACCGAATAAAAAAAACAAAACTCGATTGATCATTAATCAAAATTTTAATGTTTCAAGCTTTGTAAGGGTGCACGAGGACTTTTTTTCATTGCAAGCGGCTATTCTGTATAAAAGCAAACGTTCTATCTCGGAATTGTCAGTGGCATTTGTCATTAACGTTATTCTTCCACCGACCCCGCTTATTTTTTCACTTTTAAACAACTAACTATTATACGTCTCCAGAATGCCTATACAGCATATAGTAAACCGAAGCAGAAGAAGTGCCTACGCAACAGCCATGCGATTTGATAGGGAAGCTTTCTCAGGCATAAGTGGAGTAATTCTTTAGCAGCATTCTATTTATGGAGTAAATACCAGGAGCATTCCAGCAGGTTCTTTGTTTCTCTCCAGACTTACTTTTTTAGTCTTTCTTTACCATATATATATACAGCTGGAGCCTCAGAAAATTAAAGCCGATTACTAGTCTAGGTGTCAGGACTCGAGTGATCAGGTCGGGTAGGAGCCCATGCGCAGGGGATACTTGGGGTTCAGTCTGTAACCCACGGTGCACGATTATGCAGACAAAGACACCACAAGCAGAAATCCAGGTAATGCAATGTATTTTATGTATATAACAGGACCAGCAAATAAGGGTAATACAGTCTAAGCAAGACCCCGACGTATGGCAAAATAAAATGCTGGTAATAAGTCTTTTGGCAGGGAATCCACTTGGAAGGATACAAAAGCAGGGAACCAAGAACGGTACAGGTGCAGAGCCACAGCAGGAAGGTCCATAGACGTCAATACAAAGGCAGGTTCATAAAGGCAGGGTAATCCAGGTAACAAGGCCCAGCTGGATGTATTGGCTAGGGCTCCACCCAGGTAACAAGGCACACCTGAGTTCTGAGTGCTCCAGAGGGCGGAGGGTGGCCACTAGTGGTAGCAGATTAAAATGCCACATGTATAAAAAAAAGCCATGGTTCAGGCAGCAAAAGAGTGGTTCCTGACCCCAGGCTTTGCCCACTCCATGTCCCTTTCTGAGCAATGTTGGCTTTGCCTGACTCCTATGTGCTGATAAATATCTGTTGACTTCAAGACATCATTTTTCAGTTCGTCGATGGATTATTTTTGTGTGGTTTTGTCTATTTTTAAGTATTTTGCATAAAATGAAATCTAAATATCACTTGAATGATGCATTCTTTTCAACAAGTGGTATATAAAAACTTCACAGACCAATCCTTCAACACAACAATGGCACCACCATCTGGAGCCCACATATGTTCCTACAGCCGGGACACAAAGTTAGGGACAGGGACAAGTGGCAACATCATGAGGTCTATGGAAGGAAAGACACACAAAAGCATGATAGTTTACCTGAGTTAGGCCCCAATGGACAAATGGGTGCCCCAGTTCAAGTTAATGGTAGTGTGAGCTAACGCAAACAGATAATGCTTTAGATTCAAGGATGCTGTTTTACGCAATGTATAATATATCATACAGTGGATAGAGGGTAAATGATATACTTAACAAACCTGAAGTCTGAATTCATTTTTATTGCCCTCATATACTAGCATATTAAATATGTTGCAGTTCTACAGACATGAACTTGTTTTATGTTAGCAAGTTGCCACTTTTATATTATGTGCAATAAATAAAAACATACAGTTGTTTTAAAAGTCAGCTAATTTTAAAAGCACATGGAAATAGTGTATACGCTCGTCTGCATTTTCTGTGAATGCTGGCCAGGAGTCCTCCCATTCCTTATCTCAAGTCTATACTGTTCTAAAACAGATTTTTTTCATTTAAGAGCTATTAAAGTGTCAGGTTTTTTTTAGTTTGCACCAATATTTGATTATCTGGTCATAAGTCAAATAAACATAAGTATTTCTTTTTTTTTTCTTCCACGATGATGACTACATATAAATGCCGTTTGTGATATTATCAGGTTCTTAGTGTGGGTGAAATATTTTTTCGTTTACTTAAAGGAGGTGAGTTTATAAAAAAAGATAAAATAATCTGAATTTTAAAAGCAACTGAATACATGGAAGGAATTTAAATGGAGCAAAAACATATGTTGGTTTCAGAAAAGTCATCATGTACTTGCTAGCAGGCAATATTATGTTACCCAAATTTCAACAATGTATATAGCATATTACCCCTTAATGTATGTATAATGTGGTTAACTTTGTAAAGAACTTTGACAGTGAAGCCACCTGGATCAGTCCAAACTATTTTTTTTTTTTAGAATGTTCTCATTGAATGGTGGGATATAAGTAATAAACACACCCAAATAATCAACAATAAAATTCAAAATGGGACACATATACAAAAAGGAAGAAAAAATATAAAGTACAGTTCGGTGAAAAAGAAAGTACACCTTTTGTTAATGCTATGGTTTGAATATCAGGGCATAACAAATTCCTTAGCAGGCCTAAAAATTAGGTAAATAGAACATCAGATGAACAAGAACACATGACACTGTGTCATGATTTAGGCAATAAAAATAAAGCCAATATGGAAAAGCCATGGTTGAAAAACTGAACAGCAATTGTTGCTGCCTATAAATCTTGGAAGGCTTATAAGGCAATTTCCATACAAATTAAAGTCCATTATTCTACAGTGAGAAAGAGTATTCAAAAGTGGAAAACATTCAAGGCAGTTGCCACTTTTTCCAGGGGTGGATGTTCTAGCACCCCAGGACATTGCAAAAACTCAAGAGTTCCATCTCAGACTCTACAGGCCTCAGCATGTTAAATGTTACAGTTCATGACAGTACAATTGGAAAAAGACTGAACTGAAGTATGGTTTGTTTGGAAGGGTTGCCAGGAGAAAGCCTCCCCTCTCTATAAAAAAAAAAACATGACAGCAGCGCTTAGGTTTGCAAAGTTGCCTCTTAACAAACCACAAGACTTCTGGAACAATGTCCTTTGGACAGACAAGACCAAAGTGGGGTCTGTCTGACAGCTGAAGCTTGGCAGATATTGGGTCATGCAACAGGACAATGATCCCAAGCACATCAGAAAATCTACAACAGAATGGCTGAAAAAGAAAAGAATCAAGGTGTTGCAATGGTCCAGTCAAAGTCCAGACCTCAACCCAATTAAAATGCTGTGGTGGGACATTACGAGAGATAGGCATTAACAAATGCCCACAAACCTCAATTAACTGAAGCAACATTATAAATAAGAGTGGTACAAAACTCCTCCACAAAGAAGTCCACATCTAATAAAGTCATACAGAAAATCTTTGTTTCAAGTTATGGCTGACGGTGATTCTGCAAGCCATTGAATCATAAGGTGTACATAGTTTTTCACACATGGCTTCTCCATTTTGTCTTTATTTTTGTTAAGTCACGACACAGTGTAATGTGTCAAGTTTTGTTCATTTGAGGTTGTATTTACCTATTTTTTTTTAGACCTGCCAAGGAATAGATGATTGTTATTATATCCCGATATGTAAAAGCATAGAATTCAAAGAAGCAGTACTTTCTTTCACATGACTATAGATAGTGGAGTTCAATTTTTACACAGAGCAAAAAATGAAAGAGCGTGCGCACTTACAAAATTCTTTAATCAAGAAGGCTCATGGATAGTAGAACATCCAGTTCAGTGATCCTAGAAGATAAATATAAAACTTATAGAACACTATCATCATCCAAAGATTCAAATAAGCAGAAATACACTTACAAGAAGTGATGACACAGTGTATACGGTTTTTCCATTAAACATTTTTTGTTGCATTGACCTTTAAGAATATAAAAACATAACAGTATTTTTTTTTCGTATTATTCTTGAAATGTTATAATACTCTATTGACAGTAAAAATCTCTCTCTTGTTCTTCTTATAGGTTAAGTAATTAAAAGTGACCTATGATCTTGTGTAGTTCAATGTTTTTACTATGTGGCAGTTTAATTATTATTTCTGGCTACTTTTCAAAAGTTGCACCTGCATGTGATTGGAAAGAAATGTTGTTGCTAAAAGAAATTAACTAATTTAGGTTGTTGCAGACCACATGTGGAAAAATTGAAGATTACCTATTTGGGAAGTAATGCAAAGCTTTGATGTACATGTGATTCTAAAGAAAATATATTTTAGCAAACAAGTTACATTTAACACATTCAGTAAATATAAAAAGTAAAAGTTATATTTTTGTTAAGCAACTAAAAAATAAATTAATGTTTGATATTTAGGGTTGTTTTTTTTTATATAAACCAAGTTCATTTATAAACATAAAAGCTCTAAAAATGAAATTTAAATAGCAGAAAAAAACATTTTGATATTCTGCAGATGTATCTTTAGATTTTGCTTACTTTTCTATCATAGTTATGGGCAGTGTTAGTTTACATAGGTTGGAATATTTCTTGTAAAACAAAGCCGAAGGTGTATGATCTCAAAATAATAATAATAATAATCAGGTTTGACAAAATAAATACATAATGTCACTGAAATGCAAGATGCGTGATTTGAAAATGCAACAGATCCTCTTTAACCCCTTAATGACAAAGCCACATGTACGGGCTCAAAATGCATTGTTTTTAATGGGTTTACGGACCACCCATTGTCCTTAAGGGGTTAAAAGGGAAAAAATGGGTTATGTTATGTACTGGCATCTCCAAGTTATCTATCATATGATTATATACTATAAAATAGCATAGTAATGGATCTATAGTTGTTTTTCTTCTGTTCTTCTGTCTGTAATACATTCACAGCCAGCCCCGCAAGTATAAACAGTAAGCTACCTGAATGGCCAGAACTTTCTGCCTAGAATAATTCTACCTTGTCTACGGCTATGTTCACTGAAAAGCCCCCCAATCCCCATTCTTAATTTGTCATGACTGGCTTTGCACATTAACCCTTACAGGTTAATACCCTAAGAAGCAGGCCAGCTTTTATGCAATAGACAAACCAGGCCATTTCATCTAATTTAAGTTTTAAAATGAAGTCTGACTACAGTATGTCCTATTGAGGTGATTTGGAAACTATTTAAATCCCCCAGTTGTACTTCAGTTCCACTAAATATTGCCTGCCTAGGTGGTGCTGACAGACACTTGGATGACAAGAACAACTGCCACTTAACTATTTTCAGTTGACATATCAAAACTACAATGGAAACCCAAAGCAGCTTCATCTGATTTTAATCATAAGGCATTTCAAGCTTTTTGTAGGTGAAAGGCATCATAAAAAGGTATTTATGCAGACAGTGCATAACCCATCAAATAGAGGAACCTGAATTTTTTGTGTGGCCAACACAGTAGTCCAAATAGTCTCTGCTGTTGCGTTAGAGAGCCCTAGGAATCAGCTCCATAGGTTTCTTGGCTCCAATGAGCTTATGGATCACTCTACGGGCCACACATCTGGTTTCACTCCCTCCACAAAGTTTATCAAATCCAGGTAAAACCAGGGTGTATTCCAGTTGTAAGGCTTGAGGCTGTCCCAGCTGAACCAGTGCTGTCCCCTCAATGTTAAGGTCTCTGGGACCATATAATCTTCCTTTCCAGCGTTTCAGGGCTGAGGCCAAACCACACACAGCATCAGAAAATGACCCACCTTGTTAGTTGTTACGTTCTGTGTTTTCTAGTCTAAGACATGTCCATATTAACTGTTATTGTATTTAGTTTTCCTTGGTGTGCTGATCAAGATTCATACCGCATAAGCTGGAGGAGAGATGTAGGTAGAACGCTCAGCTCATACACTTCCAATACTGTCATGTGCTGAGGGGCCTCCAAAACAGAAATATGCAAACGAGAGACCCCTTCTCTTCCTTTCATTAAACATGTGCAGTTCTGTGTCTTTTAGGCATGCGGTGCCTTCTAATGCAGCTTATAAAGGGTTACTGAGTTGGCACATCCTTCTCAGTGTAAATGGGCCGGTTGGGGAGATCAAAGATCTCTCTACATTTTAAGATATAATTTTATTAAAAAGTAACATAATTGAATATGCTTATTAAGATATGTTTCTTTATGTATCTGGTTAGAATTAGCTGAACAGGTAGATTTTATGGTTAACTTACAATGTAATAGTTGATTCCATCACTAGATGGCACAGCAGATGCCATTTGTTCATCATGTTATGTTGCCCATAAGTGGTTAATTATCCTATATATTTGCTTTTAAGTGGCGAAAATAAGCATTACATTTGCGACCAGTTTAGTAAAAGCCAACAATAGAGAACCTGACAATGTGGCCCTATGACTTAGCCGTAAAAATGTTGCTTAAGTCATTCAGCATAATTTGGAAACCATGACATCATGTTCAAAGGGCACGGGATAGAAGAATTTTATAAGGTTAATTAGAATGTGACAGTCCTAGAAATAGAGAGAGTAAGAGTAGAACAGTTTCTACAAACCTCGTTTTACATTGTATGGAAAGTTGGGTGTTATTAGCTAAAGACCTATTGATTAGAATTTAAAATTATTCATTGTCGAAGCTACCCAATCATATAACTATCTTTATAACATTCCAAAAAAAATGGGATCCTTCAAAAGCACCCTCCTCGATACAAAACAATAAAGATTTATCTAATAGCTTTTTCTTAAATTAGGTTTATTACTTTATCTAACATTTTGATCTCAAGCATCATAGATCTTTAACATTCAGTTGCCGCTGATGAGCCCAATAAAGGCTGAAACGTACATCTACGGTTGTTGGTTCCCTTATGCATATGAAATATGACTAGTTATCTGGTTTTGGACCGATGTGTCGTTTTGTCCTCTATAATGACACAAGAGATCGATCATCATCTATTACCTCATGTAATTTGTTTAATCCCTTTACATATTATTCCACTATTCACCCAGATACACCACCTTGTAAGCTTACTATACCCATTCTATATCATATAACACTTTGTTCTAGCTAATGGCCAGCCTTTAACATCTTTAAATGTATTATTGTTTTCAGACACAAACTATGACCTGACTATCTATGGTCCCCATGGATCACCAAAGCCCTTGTTTTAAAGAAGTAGCAGCACCAGAAGGAACTAGAGATCCTTGCCACCAACATCTGAAGATAAACAAATCAGCACAATATTACTCAACCTATTGAAAAGGACAAAACATTATTATGATTTCAAATAAAAAAGGGACATTTCCTACTTGAGACCCAATCCCTGTCACTCTTTGCTCCTCGGATGTTCTGGGATCTCATAATGTTAGCTGGTTATGAGTGTATCCCGGTGTTCCGTCACCTTAAAAGTTACAAAAATGTGTATAAAATCAGCAGAAATTCTGTTTAAAAACTTTGTAATGAAAACACATTCTTTTAGATAACTCACAAAAATGATCGATAAGTCACAGGGTCAAATTAATAGTCTAAGTATCAGTAAAGCCCCATCGCTAGCCACATCTCTAACCACAACCCTAACTTGCCATTTAAAAGGGACTGTCTAATCTACTTAGAAGAATGCATATTAAAGTACTCTGTGACTCAGGGCCAGGCTGGTCATCTGGCCCACAAGGCCACACACCCTCACCCAAACTGCTGCTCCAGTGGCAGACTGTGTGCTGCAGCACACATCCAGGTGCCGGCGGCATGCTGCAGCACACATCCAGGTGCCGGCGGCATGCTGCAGCACACATCCAGGTGCCGGCGGCATGCTGCAGCACACATCCAGGTGCCGGCGGCATTCTGCAACACACATCCAGGTGCCGGCCGCATGCTGTAGCACACATCCAGGTGCAGGCGGCATTCTGCACCACACATCCAGGTGACGGCGGCATGCTGCAGCACACATCCAGGTGCCGGTGGCATGCTGCAGCACACATCCAGGTGACGGCGGCATGCTGCAGCACACATCCAGGTGCCGGCGGCATGCTGCAGCACACATCCAGGTGCCGGCGGCATGCCGCAGCACACATCCAGGTGACGGCGGCATGCTGCAGCACACATCCAGGTGACGGCGGCATGCTGCAGCACACATCCAGGTGACGGCGGCATGCTGCACACATCCAGTCGTCGGCTGCACTTACATCATCAGACAGCCTGACCTTAAAGTGCAAGGGCCGTCTCTTTATCCTCAGCCTGGCCCAATAAAAGTTTTTAACTTCAGCAAAAGCCTCCGTTTTCTCCTGGGCTAATATGTATTTTTATTACGACTTGCTACAGTACTTTAGTTGGTCGTTTTGTATAGTTTTGACGAATGTATTTTTTAAATGAATTCCTTACGTACGTTTTTCCTGGAATCTTGCATTTTCTAGGCATCCATCTAGATGCAAAGCCACTGTATACACCTAAAAAACAAAGCTTCTGAACGCTGTATATTGTTTACTTTGCAGTGTTAGATGATAACATTCTTTTAAGTATCTCATTACTGTTAAAACACGTCAAGCATGTGATTGTTTCATTTTTATGCTTGTTTAGGAAAGTGGATTCATTTGTTTCTAATTCTGCATCTGCCTTTACTTGTAAACTGGCCAGGCTAGTCTTTTATACATGAGAGAGAAGGACTTTGGAAAACGAAAGAGCTTTCCATCCGTGCAAAAGGCCTAACTAAATACATTTAATTATGGTGGGAATTATAGTAAACCAAGGGATTGTTACTGTTTACTGGAGTTAGAATTGTGTGTCAAATGAAAGGGTTAACACAACCAACATAATTCAACTCTCATAATTCAATTCACATGCAACGCACAAACTTAAATTTTCAATTAAAGTTGTGTTGCTCTCAAGTTAGGCATGCGCATGTGGTTTAAAGTTATGTAAGTGCAGTTGAGTTTGTGTCTATGCAAGTTGCCTGCGTACCAGTAGAGATTCAAATTCTAGCTGTGTTTGCAGTCAACTTGTCAATAGTGAATTCAGGGAGTAGCAAGGAAACTCGACTTGATTACTTATTCACTATCAATTGATATTTGGTGAATAAACTGGGCAAAGTAAGGAATCCTTAGTTAAGGTTATGTTTTAAAACAGATCAAAAAGATAAAAAAAAATTGGGAAAGAGGAATGGAGATCCGTACAGGTAATAAGCATCTTGTAGGTAATACATTGCTTGGAAAGAAGACAGTTGCTAGTGTAATTTAAGTAATACTCTCTGGGTAAGAAACCATGCACAGGAGACAGAGCTCACTCAATCAGTAACCAGGAGTATGACATGGCCAGGCTTAGACTGGCCATTTAGCACACTGGATTTTACATATCAGGACATAATAACAATCGTCTGTTCCTTAGCAGGTATAAAAAAGAGGTAAATACAACTATAGATGAACAACACGTGATATATTACACGGTCATGATTTATTCAACAAAAATAAAGCCAAAATGGTGAAGCCATGTGTGAAAAAACACCCTTACTGCTTCCATAGGAATTAAGATGCTTAGTAGCAGACAGGTGCTGCTAAACAAATGACCTTGATTAAATTTTTTTTTAATTATTTGAAGTATTAATAAATTGTTTAAAAACTTTTAAATTAATACAAACATCTTGAGTGATTATTCTCAGAAAGGGGCTTAAGAGCGTCCATATGTGTCTTTTATTTTTAATTTGGCTCTGAATATGGTGAGCAGACTGCGTATGGGTTTTAACATTTTCATTTTATACAGTGAGGGGGTTTTTTGCAAGATGTCTCTCTGACTTTTATATTTCATGCGTATATCTGCATGAGAGAGACCGATTGAAAACGGCTAACCGACCTATGCACGCTCGAATTTAAGTATTTTAAAGTTACTTTATAATCTATTCAATATTTTATAAGCGCGTGGTTAGATAAATACTCTTTTTTACTGTTTAACATTTGTACTATTGCATATTTAGTTGGGGGGAGCTTTTATATGCACTTTTAAGAGTTTCTCACCATAGCTGCTTATTAACTATTATTGGTTATCTCATATCTGTTATTTTAAGTTCAGCCTTTTTTGACCTCTTTTTGAACTGTATCTAATTTTTAGACCCGCTAAGGAACAGGTGATTGTTATATCTTGATATGGAAAACTATACAAAGAAGAGATTCCGTCTACTAGGAGTGCAGTTGTTCACCTATCCGGGCAGCATTGTTGACCAGCAGGGTGGCACTGATTTTAAGGCGAGGATTGGCAAAGCAAGAGCGGCCTTCTTACTGCTAAAGAACATCTGGAGCTTAAATGAGCTGTCTTTGGCAACAAGAACGTGAGGTCAGTCTTACTGGATGGAACTGAAAATTGGACAACCAAAACGATCATCAGGAAGGTGCAGACCTTCATCAACAACGGTCTCAGAAGGATTCTTCTCCAGATCCGCTGGCCAGACACCATCAGCGACACCAAACTTCGAGAGAGAATTTGCCAACTCCCAGGAGAGGAAGAAATCAAGAAGAGAACTTGGGCTGTATAAGGTACACTCTACACAGTCAGCCAACTAACATCACCAGGCAGTTTCTCTTTACTATCAAAGGGTTCACTTACTTTTTCTTGTCACTGTATATACCCAATGGAAAAACACTTAGAATAGATACAGAAATATTACTTCATGGAAGAAGTGTTTTCTATCCAACTTAAATATCAAAAAATAAAAACATAGAAAGAATGCCACAGATACTATAATAATTATAAACAATCTTACACGAAACTATTCTGTGGTTACACATGGACAAAAAAGAATTCAAAATGTGTAATGTATTTAAATTGCTTGAATTCGTAAGCACCTAGCTGCAATAGTCTGGATATGAGGCACAGAAAAAAAATTAAATATGAATAAAACCAAATATGAAAACAATGAGATGTTTCTGTCAGATATCCAATATCTAGAATATAAAATGGTGTTTTCCGTTTGCATTTAACATGGACCCGTCATCTACAAGAATCCATTGTGTGACAGATACAGTGAATTGGCAGGTGAGGCCTAGGGTGGGCTACGTGCAGATAGGGGCTCATATACCTCGTCCCCTTAGCCCTTGGATATTTTTCATATCCCATGAACCTAAGCCCGCACATCTTCAGGTGCTTTTAATTATAACATGTCCTGATGAAAGTCGGCAATGCCTGAAACGTCAACTTGACTTTGAATAAAGAGAAGTCGTTAACTTAAAGACCTGGAGTGCTGACCACCCTTTGAGAGTACTTTGTATCGAAACTGCTGGTTACTAGCACCAGGCTTGGGATATTTGGAATGGTGGGCAATGGACTTATATACATATACACACACACACGCCTGCCACTTGGACGGTCCCTGCTTTGGAAGCAAAATCCCCCCTGTCCCCTTTCCTCCTCTGGTGTCCTTTTCAAGGCACTTAGTGTTAGCTGACTATAAGTTAAACTGTGTAAATAAAACATATTCTAATTAAAAAATGTTCTTCCAGGTTGTCTTTATCAAAACCATTTCAATAGTTCACATAAGCCTCTGTTAAAAAAAAAAAGGCAGCTAGATGGATGTTATTTTCGTCTAAAGTTTCTAGAAACTGTCCATCTTGGGCTTTATGAAATGTTAGCTGGAACAATTCCTGTGCAAAAAGGGTAAATTGATGCAATCACCATAGTAACCGAGTACTATGCATCAGAATTCTCCTCAATGATCTCCCATCACACTATTCAACCCCATGCCTTTAAGTTCAAGCTTGCCTCTTTCTGTCGAAAATACTACTTTGATGTATTTGTGTGTTTCTAACATGTCACCACATTACCGTTTACTGATTACTGGTATGATCACGATGAATTCCGAGCACACGTAAACAAAAGCCACAAAAAACTAAACAAAATATGCTTTTGTTTTAAAATGATTTTTTTTTTTTTAAACGTGCACCTGAAATGTGCAATAACTGGAATTGTTCATTAAAAGGGGATATATTTCCACAAGCAGTTGCCAAAAAAGAGTAATTATTGTGCCAACTCCATAATTAATTCACAACAACCTGTTTTTTTGTTGTGTGATTCATAATTAAACATATTGTTGAGATGCACATGATTCCAAGAAGCCGAATGTGTAATACATCTGGTTTCTTTGTTTTAATCAAAGAAATAAATTGGTGTCTGAATCTACAGTAATTATAAATCAAGGCATTCATGCAAAGTGATTATTCACATCTTGATGAAACGAACATAAACATTCTTCCAGAAAATAGAATATTGGCAAACAACCGACGCCTGGAGACTTATGTGTACAGAAGGAAGTATTTCTTAGATGCCGAAAACTGTGATCCACATATGAACAGCATTAAGGGAACACAAGGATCTTTTCCTCAAGAGTGTAAGCTTGTGAGCCGGGTCCTCGTTACCCAATGTCAGTCTTAGTCTGTCAATTTTAGTTTTGTCATCACCAGTATGCCAATGCCCGATGGGCTGGTTGGATGAGATATGAGATCTCTCCTGTAACTTGCCCAATTACACTATGGAGGAAAGCGTCTTTGGCTGGCACTCTATAGCAAACTTACTCTGCACCATACATGCTTTAAATGTAGCACACAGATTAGATCGCGGTGATTTTCCTATCATTTGGGGAGATGTTACAGGGGAAAGGTGTCAATGTGAAATATAACCGGTTCTTTATTCTGTTGTACCTTGGTCTGCTTGTTTCTATTCGAAATCTCAAAAATAAATTAAGATGTAGCACACTGGAAAATGACATCCTATCCCAGTGCTCAGCATATAGGACACAGTTTGCGGAGGTGAGCGACGAGGGAGGTTGGGACCCTGATGCTAAGCTTCCATCTTTGGGCGAGAAATGTATAAGGCGTTCACCTATGGGGTGACTAATCCCTAACTGAGAGAAGCCAAAAAACAAATATAAATTCTTATCTAAATAATAGTTACATCTGATACTAATCTATATAAAATTATTGGGATTTATGAATTAGGTCGCTGCTGAGTTTAAATAAAGTGTGTCAAAAATATCTATCAGACTAATTCACATAACTGGAGAATCTCCACGTTTGACATGGTGTCTCCTAGTAAAGCCCTGCCTTCCCGGGTCTCCGGGCCGGTTTCCTCTTTCTCTGGGCAGGGGAGTCTGGCGCTAACCCCATCCAATACGTGTAGCTAGCCTTTTCTAACACATGGCTAGCCCCACCTACACGGAACGCAGTCCTTCCCCCGCCCACTAAGACACTCCCCAGAAAAGGGAGTGTTCTAGGTAGCCTGTCCAGTTCCCATGTATCTTTATTCACAACCACATCATTTGTCCTAATTACAATCCATAGAACTGGAGGATAAAGCTGGCATTAGCCAGAGACACAGAGAACTGGTTAACCAGTTGGCTAGTGGAACCAGTTAGGATTAGTACATGTAAGGGCATCACAGGATCTGTGAATCATTGCTTCATACTATCTCCATGCCCACTTTCCAGTGCCAGTAGGGGAAATGATTGGATTCCATGATAAACAGGAACATATCCCAAACTGTCATTAACACAATCATCTTCACCTAAATCTGGGGGGGGGATTTTACATGTGTAAATAAAATGTAAAAAACAACATGAACATGTACATTCTTTCAATTAATATTTGAAAAGTTTGTCTTTGAATCAAGTTATAACACCTGCATAAACAAATCCCCGTGTATTTTTAGTATTCTGCACTTGCTGTTTTTGGATTTGCTCTAGAAACATCACAAATATCAACGTCAAAGAGCCACAAATGCTGAGAAAGGATTAGCAAAACGAACTGAATTCAAAGAGGACTCTATTAGACTTGTGAATTTGTATGCATTTTAATTTAATTTTCGAATGTCCAAAAACGAGGAGGGACCCCAACAGAGCAATGAAACAGAGAGCTCACCTCATGCTCTCTCAATGTCTCCCTATCTTCTCTGCCAACTGCTTCCATGTCCTTGTCTCCTTTTCGGCAGCTCCTCTTCTTGTTCTTCCTTCTTTATCAGCTTCTCCGCAGTATTAGCTCTGTTAACCTGGCCTTCCGCAAAAGGGCTGAGCCTCCACGCGTGCCCTCTCCTTCAATCGGAGGACCAGGGGAGAGGCTGACCCCGTGGCTCGGTCCTTTTGCAGAAGTACTCCAAGAGGCCAGAATAATGCAGGTGGATCTGTGGAGAAAAAGGTGCAGAAACTATGTAGAGGGTGTGCATGGAGGCTCAGCCCTCTTGAAGTTCCCCCGGGAGGCCTGGTTAACGGAGTTACCCCGGGAAGAAGAAGAAGACGAAGAAAGAAGACAGGAGAAGTGGAAGAGGCAAAAGAAGCAGCGCTGTGGAAAAGAGGACAGGGACACTGAAGCGGTGGGCTAGGAAGGTAGGGAGACGTTGAGAGAGTGTGTGATTGAGAGGCAGTGACACAAATTTTGTTTTTAAATAGGAAAAAAGCCCTCCGAATTTCATCTGAACCAAAAGCACAGGACCAAAAACGAAACAAAAAGTCTATCCGAATTGTTTTTGGTCCATTTGCGCAAGTCTGGAGCATAAAGTGTTATTTCATTTCTTTGATCTGTTTAATTGAATAGCTGGCATTTTAAGAGGGTTCCTTCTCTTCTAAATAAGTAGGACTAAACCGAACAATGAAAAAAACGAAACAGAAAAAATAAATACACAGTTCGACACCCGGGAAGAATTAGACAGAATTTGATGGCAGATAAGGACAATTCGGCCCATTCCTAAAGTAAAGACTCCAACCTTAATCAGTCCGTTTAAGAAAAATAAAAAATTTAGGGAGGTTGCATTTTTACTGAGAAAATACAGTTCCTTAGGCAAACTGACACACAGGGGGGGGGACAAAATGTGTCCCAAGCTTTAGCACTCAGAGGGTCCAACCAAATACTGGATTGACAAAACCACAAGCTACAGGTAGTTTTAATAAGTAAGCAAAGCTGTTCCCCTTTAAACACCAGATAGAAGTCGTGAATGTATTTAACGTTTAGTTGTGTGCTTTGCTGTCCTCTCAACAAAGACAGCAATCAGGCAGCGCACAAGAAGAGTCAATGTGCATCTTGTTACCAGTTTATGTCTAAGCTGCTCCTGGCATGGATTCTTCTAAATTAAAGGCATTGTTATCCAACCGGTAAGTCACACTATATTTTCCCTTTTTTTTTTTTTTTTTTTTTTTCAAAAAACCTAAAATGGTCCATTTTATGATGAAATAGTCATTGAAAGCATGCATGTTAGTCCTTCCTAATTCATGCTACCTCTTCATTTCAGTTTCGTGAAGTCACTTGGTGTGAAACTTAAGCCCGGGCATTAACCGAGGCTAGATGTGGTTTAACCGTCTCGGTTCCGTTTACCCGCGCACACAACATTTTCTTTCCGTAATTATGTCTTCACCTGACCGCATCTCTGTTTTCTGTTAATAAACTCAAAATATGATATCATCTTCATTTAAAGGTCTTTCATGGGAACAGTTATGTTTTCTCCCCTTTCATGATCTAATTTGCATCTGGAAAGAAGTTGACACACTTCCTGGTGACCTAAAAGGAAAAAAGAAACATCCTCTTAAATCACGATTTATTGGGCGCAATCCAGCAAAGCTCGCTAGACTATGGCAGAGTATAAGAGAAGCTGGGTTTTAAAAGGGGAGGAAATACAGTCATTGGAAAGGTAAAAAGATTGAGAAATCACACTAGGATCATACGCGCTGTGAAAGCGGGGCACGCCGTCTGCACCGGGCAGATGTTTGGCAGCTAGATACAGAAAGAAAAAAAAGCTAAGTAAACATTTTCAGGTGCAAGCATTTCTTCAGATAAGTTACCAGGCCTTCTGGGAAGACCTGAGGCTATGAGGTAGCAGGAAGGGGTCTAGAAGAGTGAGACTTCACAGAGGAGACCTGACTCGCACACAGAGGGATAAATTACAGTCATTTTTCCTTTTTTTCTTCTTCTTCTGGTGGCTTAGCAATCTACGTGATCCTAGCTGTCATTCACAGCCAGCTGTAGAACTCCAACTCCCATCAGCAAATTTTATGTTAAACTCCAACTCCCATAATCATCAACCACTTTTCTTTTTTTTTTTTTCATCCCCAGCCATATTAAACATCGTGATATTCATCTCCACAACTATGACCAATGTTTGTGAGACCCTAAATTATTATTGGACCTTGTCTATTATTGGTTTGTTTTTATTATTATATAAATAATAATAAATGATATTTTTTTATTTTTTA
>VKOC01002561.1:0-10152 GCA_009364415.1 Spea multiplicata | reverse complement strand
TGGCAAATAGGGGGTTAAAATGCAGGTCAGGGAGGCAGAGTGGCATTTAGAGGGCAGACTGGCAGATAAAAGGAAATAAACATAAAAAAAAACATTTTTTATCATAGTTTTTATTAAATATAAAAAAATTAGTTTACATGTGAAATAATATTTACTAGTAAAAACTATTTCCTATAGGGTAGTCTTATATTCAGGCTTTTTCTTTTCTCCTAAATTAATATTCAAATTTTGGGGGTCATCTTATAATAATAATAATTGAGCAAATACAGTATTATATAGCAAGCCAGACAGTGACAATGGTAGCTCATAACTCCCATCACTATATCATGAGCCTGAAGGTAGTACAGTATAACGCCCATCAATATATTCAAAGCCTGACAGTGGTGCACCACAACTCCCATCATTATATAGTGATTCAGACACAGATGATGGTACACCATGACTCCTATCATCATAGACGGTAGTACAACATAGCTACTATCATTATAGAGTGAGCCAAACACAGATGGTGGTATAGTATAAGTCCTATCATTTTTACTCGTGTTCTCAGGCTCGCTCTTTCACCATCTCACAGTCTTACTCACACATCCTCCTCACATTTACACTCTTATTCATGCTCTCTCACATTTTCTCACTAACTCTTATTCATGCTCTCTTGTGCTCTCTCATTCATGCTCTTACACTCTCACTCTAATTGACGTTCTCTCACATTTACTAATTCATACTCTCTTACTCTCGCTCACACACTCTTATTTATGCTCCCTCTCACACATTCACTCTTGCTTTCTTACGTCAGTGGGCAGCCCTGGTCGCGTCCCGCAATGGAAGGCTCCGGGTAGCTGGAGCCCAGAAGTTCCCAGGGCTCAGTGGAGGATGAGAGATGCATATGTGGGGACACAAGCCAGGACAAAATTTTCCTAGGACAGTGCCTGAAAAATCAAAACTGTCTCAGCAGAATCAGGACAGTTGTCAAGTATGGCATAAGGTAACATACTAAGACACATGGTAAAACACAACCTCACACACAGAAGCACAGACACGCTCACACATTCCCACACAAGGTAACACAATTACACATACATATACGTACATGCACACAGTAACACACATCCTTGTTAGCTGGGGAGGGTTAAGTCCACTGGCTCTCACGCGTTCTGCTCTCTCGCGGTCCTCACACACTGCCTGCGTCTGGGCGCCGGCAAATGGCGTCATATTCCTGCGCTCTTAGTCAGTGCGCAGGAACCGAGCGCAGAGGGGAGGGGCTTGATGGCGCCGGTGTTGGAGGAGCCCCTTCTGTACAGCCTCCGTTACGCCAGTCTCTGTATTTCGCTCTCGTCCATGGCTTCTTACGTAGCCAGCGTTACTATGACAACCGCGTCCTACACTCGCAGCCGACCTGGAGACACGGAACATCGAGAGAAGTACATTGCATTAACCATTTTAATGCTAGATATTTGTGCTTGGAGTTCTAGCTGTCAGTGAATGTTAGTGAGAGTGCAGCATGGTCGTATTCTTTCTACAGCAGGTGGTTGGGGAATATGATATATACGGTATATATATATATATAAATATATATATATATAGGTGATTATATGTATATAGTTATATATATATGTTAACATACACGTAATGTATGTAGTATAAATATGTAATGTAGCATTTTTCTGCTATCTGGATCTGGATCAGGGGGTGAGCCTAGTGCTTTAAGTTTGGAATGAATGGAACAGTAGCTGCAATTGTAAAAAGTACAAAGTGTATATACTCTTATATATATATATATATATATATATATATACTATATATAAGACAGCAATACAACAGAGTCCATTTGTTTAAAAACTCTGGAAATGGATTTTCATCATAATACATACAAAAAATGTCATCATGATGTTTTTTGCATGTAAAAAGTTGCAGTACCGAACACTAGATTTGCTTACCGTATATTTGTCTTCAAATATTTATCATATGTATGATAAGAATATCAGATATTCATATCTATTATTACTATTATTACCGGTATTATTATTTGGCACAGACCATGTCCCCATTGCTTCCAGGACAAGTTGCTCCAGGTTCCCCAGGCCAAGTTGCTTCACCACTGGAGATTTATTATTATTAATATTTTTATTTTATGTTTTTAAGATTTTCTATCCATACTTAAAAGATGAATAACTGTGATCTTGAAAAACTTTCTGTTCCTGGAGTGAAGCTGGTACCTCCTTTCAGACCAGACATTACAAGCTATAATGCAACGGTGCCTAGTCAAATAACACAAATTACTTTGGATATGTATCCCAGTGACACAGGAGCCTCATGCGCATTGCTGGTGAGTACACGTGGATCATCTGATCGAGGCTATTTAATGTAAAGGGCACAATTATGGTTTCCTAATTCTTAGTGGGCCTGTAAACCCCCCCCCCACCATATTCACATATTTAATGGCATTTTAAACTCCTTTGGTTTTCATACTATCATTCTATTGATCAATATTAATTATTATTATTGATGTATTGTACAATAAGTGGATACAATATAGAAGTTAATGACACTGTAGACACTGGGATGAAAAGGCAGTCTTTGGGTCAAAAGGGTCTTTGCCCAAACTTACTTTCAATTTAGGGTATATACTCTATGGCATTTTATAGCTGATAACCCCAACACAGGCTTACTATTTGTCAATTATTCTACTGGAAAAGATCTATTAACCTAGTGTTTAATGAAAACGCACAGCCCCAGATTATTGACAAAGTTACTTTGCTGATAGCTTTTTGGTATAATTCTTCCACGTATTTGCACAGTTTCATATATGAGAATATTCATTTACAGCTGCGAACAAGTCATTTCTAAATGTAGATGCATTTTAATTTTATTTTTCACAGTTTTTTGTCTTGTTAATAAACAAAAACTGAGAAAAAAATAAAAAGCAACTTAATTTCACTTTTTATTCTGTAATAAATGGCACAATATTTGTGTTGCAGAACAATACAATAAAATTCTGAAATATAATTTATGGATAGGATTTTTAGCTTTTATTGACAATTTACAAGCCCAATATGGAAGGTATGCGACAGTGTTTCTAACCTAGAAAGTCTAACCTAGAGGACCAGAACAGATCAGAACATTTCTTAAATCAGAACATTGTTAACATGAATGCTAATTAAAAATGTTTTGTTCATATATATATATTTTGATATTGTTTGTCTTCGTGGGGGACAAAATCTTCGTATTCCACAGATATTCGCCTGTTCCTGTGGTCTTTTTTTTGCTTTGCTTTTTGTAGAAGGGGTTAATACGGGGTTAACGCGGTACGCACCACGCAGCAGCTTTTTGGCGCCAGGATTTAAAAGGTCCGTATGAGCATCGCTATTGGCCGCCGGCAGGGGCCTCCTCTGCCATCAACCAATGAAGTGCACCAAGAGGAATATTGGAAACAAAGCCAGTGTTTGTAAACATTGGCTTTGTCTTGTGAATGCTGTTTCTAATCACTGCACTCTTATCACTATGGACATAATTCCATGATACCAGGTCAATTGCTGCCAGTTAGACTCAGAGCCAATCAATCAGAGTGGGCTTACGATGATCAGATTACTCCTGATCACTAGTAGTGATCTGATCATTATGATGCCCTCCCCCCATAAGTAACAGCTGCCACAGGGAGATGGGTTGGGTCATCCAAGGTAAAGAATAAACAAACACATTATGAATAAAAAAAAAAGGTATTTTTAATACGTAATTATTGTAACCTGATGAATTATTAGTGACACTTGATTAGTTTCACCAATCTTTTTTTTTTTAATTTTACAATTTTAGTATACATTCTCCATGTTAATGATACTGCATAATTTTGGGCTATATTTTCTCTCAATGAAAAATAAATATGGGCCATGCAATCCTACACTAGCTGATTTGTTTATGTAAGTATATGTAAATAATTTGTTAATATAAATCCTCTGCATTAAGGTAAGAGTTGAAAATTAAATTAAAACGTTATATTTCTAGGGAGGTGGCAGCTCAAAGCGTGTGACATTGAAAGATGGACTTAATAATATAGTAGTTGAGGTGACAGCAGAAGATGGAACGGAAAAGAAATATATTCTAGAGGTTACTAAGATGTCTGCAAGCCAGGCTTCACTTCACGATATCAAGCTTCCTGAGGACCTGAAACTAATCCCATCTTTTCTTCCAGACGTTTATGAATATTCATGTAAGTCTTTCCACGCAAATAACATATTTGATTTTTTGTTACATCACTGCTGCCATACTTTATTATAAATAATTATTTCTATTGGAAAAAGAAATAACTGTTGCAGAAAATGCATCAGAATCAGTGGATCTTATCAGTTGCCGTACTTTTTACTATGAGCGGTTTAGTATGTATTCTAGTGTAAAATGAATGTGTTTTGTTGCATGCAGATGCGTGCTACTGAACCTTGGTCATTATGGACTTCATATATATATATATTATATTAGAAATCCGTTTACATTTGTTTAATAATATTTACCTTAAGTAATCATTCTGAAGCTGACACTTTCTTTTTAAAATATTCCCCATCTAGGCACAGTTCCATTTTTCCAGGACTCTATCACAATCCATCCATTTTTTGTGGATAATAAAATGAGTGTAAAGCTTAATGAATCTGATGATATTAAACCCATTCCTCTTGCCTTTGGGGACACACTTATAGAACTTCAAGTGACGTCGGCAGATGTCACCAGATCCCAGGTACTGTAATAAACCCAACAATTTTTATTATTATGTTTTCTTCTTCACCATGTATGAACCAGGTATTTAAGGGTGATTACACAAGATACTATTTTTATTGACGCTATATAAATAATAGCTAATAATAATAATAATAAATAATAATAATTTTTTTTTTTCCAGTTAACAACCATGTTTTTATAAATGGGCCTGATTATTTTTATGCACGTTATGTTATACAATAGGTTGTTTACCGAAGCAGTAGCTTTTTTGATGCACGAAACAATAAATAATTTATTTTGAAATAGGTTTATAGCCTCATTGTTACTCGTTCACCGCTGCCATGCTGTGCCCATTTTGTGGACCCTCAAGATCAAGTGAATTATGAGTGTCCGATCTCTCTGACTGCTTTTTACAGACCTGTCTGCATCAAAGGAAGGTAAGACAAATGTTTATATCTATAAAAGGCAATCATTAAATTGACCAAAGTAAACTGTGCACCCTCAGCTATAACCACGCTATGACCCGTAGACTGGTTCTCATCAAGGATTGCTGAAAATCTATTATAATGGTAACATGCACTCTGCAGGACAAGAAGGGCAGACGTTTTGAATGTTCCTGGTAATCTAGATCTCTACACAAGATTACAGTCTGCTTTTCTGTACCATATAACATAAAATACAGGTCTTAAATCCTTGAAGCCCCCATCTGTTACTTTACTGCTATTACAATAAATAGACAGTAAATTAGGTGGGTGTCCCAAAGCCTTTTTTACAGAGTAGCTTTGTGCGTTTCGTTATACTTTGTACTGGGGACTTTAAATATATATAAAGATGTTGTATTGTAACTACCAGCCTATGTATAGTGAAGAACTGGGTATAAATCAACACTCTACACGTTTTTAATAAAATGGGCATTATAAAGCATTATATCTGTGTATTCCATATAACTGAAGACCCACAAGAGACGTACCGTATATTCCGGTGTATAAGACGACTGGGCGTATAAGACGACCCCCAACTTTTACAGTCCAAATATAGAGTTTGGACTATACTCGCCGTATAAGACTACCCCTCTACCCAGCGTACAACAATCAGCCAATCAGGGCAAGCAATGTACCTTACCGGTGATTTGCTGGTTGATTTGCTGACATATACATACATGCACTGCCCTTACACACACACACACACACACATATATAATATATATATGTTGTGACAAAAGGTGTGGTAAAGTGGTAGATGGCAGGTATATTAGACCAGCCTTGGTAAATAGTAGTCTGCTTTAACCCCTTCCGGACCGCCGATTACATACTGCGTCTTCACTTGAAGACCGCAGTATGTTTTTAAATATTTAAATTCCGTGATCGTGATTCGCTGAAAAGCGATCACGTGCACGGAATTGAGGGGGGGTGGCTGCTACTGATCGCTGGGAACACCCAGCGGTCAATAGCAGCCGCCCCTCGCGATCCCAGCGTTCAAAGCGACGCTGGATCGCGTAAAGGCTGTGACGTACCTGGTACGTCCCGGTCTGCCGGTGACCCGTGACCCGGAAGTACCAGGTACGTCCCGGTCTTGAAAGGGTTAAAATATGTCCCAGGGAAGGATATTGTTTGTCTACAAACTGCACTACTGGCAGTTTGCAAAACATGGTAAGGGTCCCTGGGGCGGAGCATCTGGAAGAGCAGGGTGGGCCAGTGCTCCAACAGCACTAATTGCTGTTTTGATCCAGTCAAGAGCCTGCATTCTGGACAGGAGCTCCACAGGTGTGGACTAAGTAACAGCTCACCTGTGGCTGATTAATTACCAGGCAGAAGGTTAAAGGGATTGAGCCTGATTCAGAGGAGACACCATTGTTATTCCAGCTGGCAGAGCTGAGGAACTGAGGAGTGGTTTCTCTCTGAAAAGCCATTTTGATGGTAACTTGTGACTTGTTGGAAGGTGAATATTTGGAGCTGTTTTGTACTAAGCAAGTGCTCAAGCAAAGACTGTTATCCTGTGCTGCTTATAACTGCTGCTGTTTATTCCTGTAAAATAAACACTGAAACTGAGCTGGATGTGTCCTGGGCTTCATTTACCCTAGAAGACTGTGGTAACAACCAAGATCCTTGACAAAAATCCCAAGGAAAAGGGAGACTTGTCACAATGTGTATATATATATATATATATATATATATGTGTAGATATATATATATATATTATATATGTACGATATATATTATATATATATCTATATAATCTACACATATGCCTGTCATACATACACATTCCCTCACCACCACATTATATGGTTATATACTACTATATAACACACACAACACACACACCACACACACGTATGTAATATTATTTTACAAACAGTGTGTGTATATATTATCACACACCGTGTGTGTAATATATAGTATATATATACATACAATAACACACAACACCAGGTGTTATATATATTAGATAATATATAATATATATATGTAATATATATATATGTATATATATACACACACCAGTGTGCACTCACACCCCTTTCTCCCCATCTCTTACCTTATCTTCTGTCTTCTTTCTTCCATCCAGTTGTGGGAGCCCAAGGTCTGGCACTTCAGACCTCGGGCTTCCCTGCTCCCTCATCACTACGCGCCGGCAATTGATGCCGAGCGCCGGGACATGACGGCATCCCTGCGCTCGGCATCAATAGCCGGCGCGTAGTGATTAAAGAGATTGGTGGCTTCGCGGGAACCTCCGGCTTGGTAAGTACCCGGCGTATAAGACGACCCCCCACTTTTAAGAAGATTTTTGGGGGTTAAAAAGTCGGAATATACGGTAATATACGGTAATGGTTTTATAAGCAGTTAAAGGATTATTATTCCATTCATATGCATGCTTTCTTGCAGTGATCCCAAACACATAATCTCTGGTCCATACATGGATCTACTAACAAGAAGGTCAAAAACAGACCCCCTGGATGAAACGCCCCTTCAAGAGAACTGGAGGGTTCCTGAGTATGAATTAGACATGAAAATGTCGGCAGCGCTTGTCCGATGCATTTTTGCTTATCGAGGTACGACTGTCTAACGCGTACCGCGGTCAGTGACCCAAAATTGTGCGCCAATATGGTGGGCAAAGAATACAATTAAAGGAGCCGTGCAAAAGTGCCATCTTTGAATTTACCCCTGCTTTAAATCATCTTTGGTTTAGTTAAGTTTAGTCAGTCAGTCCATATTTAGCCAATCACTTCAGATATTAAAGAAGGGCTTTAGGGTGAATAGAACGTTTTAAGAAATCGGTCATTGTGTTCAGTTGGTTAAATTACATAAAAGCAGTCTATAAACAGATTGTTCATTTATATTTGCTAAATGAGAAAGTGAGCACGCTAACTGTTTTTTCTTCAGGAAGTGCATAGCTGGCCCTGCATAATGTATAGTTCAGTCACTAAGATGTCTTCCAAAAAGTTTCACCAATTAAATTATGCTTCTGACCATCAAAACTATTCTTGGAGCAAAAGCTTATTGGCGATGGATTTTGCAAACTTTTCCTCCAACTACCTCTTTAGTTTAAACAAAAAAAACCCCTAGGTGTACTCAGGATCATGAGGTAATTTGGTAACTTTGCACGTGTAGATGTGTCCGTCTTGAAAAGTGATTTTTCTTGTGCACACTTGACTTTTATGAAGTTGGTTTACATCAGCCCCCTGCTAAGGAAATGCTCAAGGTAAGAGTGAAATAGTGTGAGACCATTACAATACGATGTATTCACTAAACCATGAGTTATACATTCAAGTTCATCTCGCCGCATGGGCGTCCTCCATTTTCACACTCGCCGCTTGGTGCTTGTTGGCAGCCCGTCTCTCTATGGGGTACGGCAAACCACTTGTTCCTGCGCCGCTTTGAAATTGGGCCCTTTTGACCTGTGAGCATGAATTTCTATGTATAAGTATATACATGTATAAGTATATGTTAGCAAGTGTTTGTATGTTAGCATAGATGTGTATGTGTTATCGTGTGTGAACATAGATGTGTGTGTGTGTGTGTGTGCGCATGTATGTGTAAGTGGCTTGAGATGAGTATGTGTAAATGAAAAATATAAGAAAAAACATAGAAATGCATCATCTCACTACACAGCATATTAATATATATATATATATATATTATATATATAGATATATATATAGTAAGCAAAGTAGTAAATACCTCTGAAAAAATAATGTAAATGTTTGTATATTTGAACCTATGCAGGCTGCAGCAGCGTTATAAAACTCTCTGAATTTGGTCATCATGCGCAAAGTTGTTCTTTTAAACCGCAGACTGAACTAGATGCCAAGGTAAGGCACTCTCAGTATTATAATATGAATAAATTGCCGTTGTTTCATAGTTGCTGTTATAAACACCCTTTTTTAAGGTGACGAGCAGTCTAACGACCGCATTCCCAGTCTATTGATTTCCAGTAACTATTTTTTGTAATAAAAGCTCTGGCTGGAATGCTAAGGGGCCTTTGGAAATTGTGCCGGAACTTCAAAGAGGCAGCCACTGAAGTCACGATGCCTGCAACAATTCGAAATACTTCCTAAATGTCACTGGCACTGAAAAATCTAGGTTAGAAACACTGAGTTTTCCATAAAGTAGAAAGTGTCATTAGAATACGAGTTAACTCTTTCACCGACCTTTTTATATGATTTTATAGTCATCTGTTGCAGTCTTCTTAATGACCTCTTTGGAGAAAATATGTGTTTGTTGATGTAATCTTCAAACAATTGTATGTTCATGTTTTGATTAAAACACTAGCACATTATATATGACATATTATAGCACGAGCTTGATTAAATTGGCCATTCATATAAATACAATTTTTAAAAATATATTAATGATGAAATAAATATTCTTTCTATTAGGATGTTACAGAAACGGATTGGTACAAAGAATTCTGTGCTACCAAAAAGTGTGAGCATCTCCTAAAACATTCTGTACAGGTAAAGACATACAGACATACATACTAACTATACTATGTATATATATATACTATATATTATACTATAATATATATTATATATATTATTATAATTTTATTATTTCTATGTATTAGTTGAATAATATGGCAACAAGGACTGTACTTTCTATGGGTTACAAGCAAATATATAACTAGAACGTGACAATTACTAGCAAAGGCCAGAGTTCGTTTTTTCTAGAACAAAAGGTTGCAGGTCTTCTTCACTTAGCATTGCATAGAACCGGCCTTCCTTCTTACTCATGTACACCCCATGCTCAGCAGGAGTGATTTCTTATAACTTAGTCACACATTGTTCATGGAACCTTGTTAGAACAAGCCTCTATAACATAATGTTTCAAATTACATTTTTATTATTAATATTTTATATAGCACCATAATATTCCATAGCGCTGTACAATGGGTAAATGGGACCCATTTACAGAAACAACAGGTGCAGAGGGCTCTGATGTTTTG